>PRKT01000572.1:251090-341473 GCA_003671525.1 Saccostrea glomerata | reverse complement strand
GAAAGGGCGTTCAAACTGAGACCTTTATTCGACACTCATGGCCATTGAGCAGCGGGGGCTTATATAGTGCCAACGCGTACTTGACACGGGACCTCGATTTGTAAGGTCTCCTTCGAAAGGCCTGCATATTTATCTTCAATGCGCTCCTTCTCAGCGGCAGGCTTTGATAGGATAAAGATCCCTCACTGATCAGTGGCCCTGAGTGCCGAGTAAAGGTCAAAATTTGAAGCCCTTCACCGGCATATGGTGACGTCTCCATATGAGTAAAACATTCTCAAGAGGAGCGTTAAACAATATACAATAAATCAATGCAATCATGGTGAAAAAACAGTTGCTACTTTCTCTTTTTGTATCGACTTTGATCAGTAGCGGCCATAATACGTACAACTTGCCGATAATGAACTGAGCTATCATGAAGGTCAAGACTTCAAAAATTGAAATCGAAAATTTATCTTGGTATGGCATACCTTTGCGTCAAACAAATTTTAACCTTTGAGAGGATTTATTGGACATTAATTAGAAAATTTTAATTTGAATATGACCATGTGGTAAGAAACTTTCAACAATTTGTTTAAGAAAAGGTATACATAACCATATGTAGACATTAAAAGGGTAATACACATGTCATACAAGTATTAGAACTCCTCAATTCCAGGAAAGAAGACAACTAAGTTCAAAATATGTTGTAACTATTTAAAGAAATATGTATCTCAATTTTTCTGAGGACTTCAACATTAATTTTTCATGAATGTACTTATTAATTAATATCTAGATATTCATACATTGATAAAGGTTTTTTTTTTTTTGCTGATATTATGTAACTTTTGTCTTTTATATCAAAATAAGTCTCGAAAACAAAACACTCTTGTTTTTATTAACACAAGACATATATTATATATATTTTAAACAACCTTCAAGAAAACTGCTCTTCCAAACATAGGAACAGTAGATTTTCATCTTAACCAAACCTTTTGTTAATTATTCCTCTTCATGAAAAAAAAATTACAGAGCTAGCATGAACTAAAAAATAATTGACAAACCTTCAATGTTTGTTATGCGACAGAGGAGACCCTCCCTTTATTATATTCCTGGAATGTTATAACAGAGACGAGAGAGGGGTCTGTATCATTTATTTTTTTCTTTTGCCACGTCATAAACGATCATTGGGTTAATTTCCGGTTTGAAAAGAGCGATGTTATCACAACGCAACACGGAAAGCCTACAAAAATAGGTGGGTCATAATTTTGCTTGATTGGTATCAAAAGAATTAAACCAATGTTATCGTTTAGATCTCAACTATTTTTCTGATCATAATAATCCTTCTGACTCCAATGTCCGGTACTCTCCACGATTTTTAATATAGCATTCCGCAAACATACTCTGAAAAATGCTGTGCATCTTACCTAACTGATTACAGAAGTAAATCTTATCCTTTACATTGAATAGATCAATAATTATCAAAATTCATAAACTTTAATTAACTTATTATTATGATTTATTTCAAGAATTACAAGGAAGACACTTATAAAAGACTGTTATGGGCAATCTGTTTATAAACTTGTAGCAGATGACACAAATGGGATTTTTTTAAATACATCCTAATTATTGCTATTATAGAGACAGGTTCTCGGAAAGAAATATTTGATAAAAACATTTGTGTCATTGAAATCCAATTATCATATGATATAAGAATTTATTGCTCAAATAAAAAAAAATTTATTTAATTTAAAAGAATTTTTCCTTGTCTGCATATCATTTTATATATTCCTGTTATGTAAATTTTTTTATGGAATGTAGGAAACATTCTGTTACTATAACATTGATAATATTTAAACCAGCATCATAACAAGATGTTGTGATAGTACTTCACCATGGTTTGACAAAGTGGATTAGATTAACGTTGATTTAATGTAAAGGAAGTACGTAATTATACTTGATAAATGGTGTTAAATAAAATTTATTTCTTTCAAAATATTTAATACATGGCTTTAAAGAATGTGAATTACAGATGCTACAAACAAACATTTCATATAAAAAAAATGAAAATAACACTTGTTTCACGTTGATATAATGAACAATTTAAGAACCCTTTCTACACTGATTCTTAAGTATTTTTTGCAGTTAGAGTGATATACCCTTAGACCTAAATTCTAAAAAAAAACATAATAGACATTTACAATATATTACTCAATTTGTAATTAATTCAAGTATTCTTAACATTTTAAAAAGGCCAAGATGTAAATGTGTTATTTTCATGCATTGTCTCTATTGAAGTAAATAACTGCAATTTCTATTCATAGATACTGTGTTGTCTTAGGAACATTTTTCCTGGGAGTAAACGACATGCACCTTATAATGAATATTGAATAAGAATCTTTTTATGCAAACGGAAAAACATTCACATAATCTTTTGAAATACAAGTAGGGATCGCACGATTGGAAATAGTAATTTCTATTCTTAATGTCCATTGAAAATGTAATGTCCTTGACCTGACATTGTCCTACCTTAATTGAGTCAGCATCATTAACATATATGTACTGTATAGAAATTGTACATTGTTCTATTTGAATATTCATGTATTCTACCTCACCCTACCAAGTATTATAAAACAGAATGCTTGTTGTATATGTCTACTGGATTTCATATAGAAATACATTACTTAGATGATATCACCATGTAAAATATGTACCATGAAACTCTTACCCTGATAAATCAAATGAAAAATTAATAGTTTTTTTTTTTAAAACACAGAATGTATACACTTTTTTGGAGATATGACGCAAAACTTATGATTTTTTGGTTTTAATTTTTTATTAAATGTTATAAGATGTTTTTTTTTATCAAAAAAGATATGTTTTTATGGCAAAAAGATAGCTTTGATTATATTTTGCTATTCACCATCAAAACATGATTTTTTTTGTTTTTATCTCATCCTTTTACTAGATTTCAGGAAATAACCATTACGCTTTTGCAAAGGACGCGTACAGTATAGTTTTCAGTTTGCTATACAGGAAATTTGATTGGATCGATTTGAATAACAAGCAATCATAGATTGTTGATATGTCTTTTTTAAGCTTCATAAACTGTTATATCAAGCTAAAAATGCTTAATAAAAGTAAATGTTAAAGCGCGCCTTAAAATATTGGGGATGTCTGCATCCATTATTATCCTTTCATCACTTATCAGTCAGATCAGTCGTTCATCTGCGTACGGTAAGATTTAATTCATTATGCACATTTTCATTCCGTACTTAATTTTTGATTTATCCTACAATAATAATTTTTTTCTCTATTCTTTAAGTATATTTCTATGCTTGCGTATCACAGCGGTTTATTTTTAAACCATGACACAACAATTAAATGATATTTCAACAATAGTATATGCTGCATGTAAACAAGATTCAGTTAAAGACACTCAGTTTAATTTAATCGATATGTTTCTAGATTTGTTTGTTAGACATCCGTTGACTTTCTTCGATAGAGTTTTGTATACTACCAACATTTATGTAGTTTAAGCTTATCGTATACATACCATTCATATGATTGATCAAATTACATTTGGACTATATTGTAAACCAAAAACTAAAATAATCTACACATTTATCTCTAGATATACAATTTAATAAAAGTCAATGATCAGTAAAATTTCTAAAATGAGAAAAGAACAAAAAAAGAGAGATCAAAAAAGCTTTCTTCTAAATATATCAAAGAACATAGCTATATATAACGTGTACTATATCCATTTTTTTTCATACTTAGAGAACATAGCATATAAGCGACCAGCATGGCAAAGAACAACACACCCTTCAGGGTTTGGACCGGATAAGGCAGTTGATGGATTAAAATCTAACTTATCTGCAAGTGGTCACCAGTGTAGCATATCAGCAAACTATCAAAATATAGCTTCATGGCGTGTCAACCTACTTGGAATAAAATTTATTCATCATCTGCTTATATATTACAGAACAGACGACAATCCTTGGGGTATATGTGACACACATTTGTATAATATGTGTCACAATTATATTGTTATCATATATTACACGCTTTTACTTAAACAAGTTTGAACTGTGAAATCTTCATTCATAAGTGGAAAATTGTATAAATTTTTGTTTTCTTTTTCAGGTGAAAATAATTCTTTAGGTGGAAGATTTCTGGGATTCGCTGTCTATATATCAGAAACTGAAAATAAAGATGATGGTAGATTATGTTTCCATGACAACGAATACAATATGTCAACAATACCCGCAGTGGCCAATATCACGTGTGAGTTATACGGCCAATATGTCATCTATTACAACGAAAGACGAAACGACACAGTATACCCGATTGGTTATTCGAAATTTGCATACAGTGAGCTCTGTGAAGTTGAAGTTTATGGTAAGAATCATAATAAATTTATTATAATAGATATTTCATGCCAAGAAGTATCTATTATACTTTCGGATTGTAAATGAATACGACATACATGTACGTGTATAATCAATTTTGTTTTTTATCAATGTTATATTCAAAAAATGCTAAATAATAAAATTCTTTTTACTTTCAATGTTAGAAAATAAAAAACAAAAGTACTGGTTTCTAAAATTTTTTCTCAAGAACCACTCGGCAGATTATTACCAAACTTAACCACACAGATGAGGATATTTTGTAGATTACATGTAAGATTAGTCCAATACTTTACAATGGGGCAACGTATGTGCTCTCAAGGTCACATTAAATATGTCCAAAATTTATGATTTACTAAAACGCATAAACAAATTTAATAATCAATTAGTTATAAAAACAACTGCGCACAAGAATTTTTAACTTTAGCAATATCTTCTTTACAAAGTTTGTTTCAAGTTTGTTCAAATAATTACCTCGGGAAAATGTGGGACTACAATGCATATTGTTTTGCTGAGTAAGTCTCAATCCTCATTGCTGTAAATTGTACATATGCCTTGTGCCATCTTACTTATTACATGTAAGAAGACACATGTATGTCATATTTCAAATTTACTTCATGGTTCTACTCATAAATTGAATTGGTCGCTAGCGTGGCGCAGTGGTTAGAGTATCTACTCTAGAGTCGCAATGTAAGGAGTTAATTCCTAACGTCATGGGTTCGAATCCCACTGTGGGGCGTGGAGACCGGTCTTTTGGATAAGATCGTATAAACCGAGACCCCTTGTCTTAGTAGGTGCTGGAAGGAAAAAGATCCCTCACTACGTAATGGCCCTGATAGTCGAGTATAGCACAAGATGTACAGCTCTCCACCGGCAAGTGATGACGTCTCCATGTGAGGGACGTTAAACAATATACCATCAATCATTTATAAATTGAAATATCTGTGTTTTTTAAGAAATTCAAGATAATTTCATTGATTGATTATATGTTGTTCAATGTCCAGTTTGACGATTGTTCACTTAATAGAGACTCTATCGTATGTTGTTGAAGGGCTTCAAATCTAAACCTATGCTCAGCACGCAGGGCCATTGAGCAAAGGGATTTCTTTCGTCTGCAAACCCATGACACGCGAAAGGCCGAAAATTGTCCCATCTAGTGACAGACACTCGGTCAAATAACAGTTACTATATGTACCTATATTTACATCTTACGTAGATCTGACGCGAAAAAAAAATATCGAACTCAGTACTCACCATGAGATCTGTTAAACAAATGCTTATAATTAATATCTTTTCTTTCCCTTTTATTGTGACATCTTGTCATTACTAATATATGCAATTCTATGGCAATATGAATGAAAACAAATTAAATTACTCATTTTCGCCTACTTTTTTCAATACGTTAAACAATACAAACGATAATCTTGTTTATCATTCATGTACATGTATGTCCGATTTCTGGCGTAGTATGAATGCACTAAACAAAGTATACTGAGAGTGCTGGATAACTTTTTGGAAAAGGACAAAAGAATGAACATTGTTGTTATGGCAATGCCATTTTAATTGTTACACTATTTGCTCAACAGGATGTTCTCAAGGAATTTATGGACAAAATTGTTTATACCCTTGTCCAACACATTGTCCAAATTGTAATGCAGTAACAGGTGCCTGTTTATGGTGTGAAGCCGGGTACACTGGAGAATATTGTAATTCTAGTAAGCTCTTTGGATGATATACTAGTATTTGCATTAGTTTTCAAAAAGTCCATAAAAACTAAACATTCACATTTTACTAAGACATAATTTTCAATTGAAATTCAAGACATCACATAATGACGTTGTAGTAAAGAACTTTTTTAAATTTAGACTCATTGGCGTATTTGTAATGGATAATGAGGTAAAAGATTAATGCATGTGTTGTTTTGTTTTTATAATGTTACATTGTACACAAAAGTGTAAATTTGTCGAAAACACATTGGACACTGCTTTGATGTACCTACGCATAGAAACAGAGAAAGTTTTTATTCTTAATATTATAGAAATGTTTCCATTATTTGACGACTAAATGTTTTGATCAAGGCATTTCTTTTTGTATCATGTCTACTTAAGGCAAACAACAAATAATTGACCCATAATCGCTTCAGATGCAATAGCATTAAAAGTATAACATAGTTTTTTGACTTTTAATTCTGTGTATTTAGACATTTTTTTTATGATTTTGTTTCATTATTTTAAGTGTTTTATTTTATGAGATTTTTTTCATTTTTTTAAGGCTTACCACACGTTGGTTTTAATTAATACAAATAAATTCTTTCAATGTCGATCAACATCATTTTTAAAAATTATTTTATTTAGTTTTTTTGGTTTGTTTAGTTTTGTTTATTATTGAGCAGTTTTTTCAGTTGCAACAAGAGAGATCAATATGACCGATAAGTTCAAAAATTGTGTCAACCAAATTAGGTTCAATTAATATTTCTAAATTTGTTATCTAATTACGTTTTTGTTTGAAACATTTTTAACATTAGCCATTTTCCTCTAATGACGGAAATTCATTTCAATTTGTTTATTTAATACAATTTCCATGATATTTCCTGCTCCTTAGTAGTATTGTAGTCATGTGCAGGATTTTTTCATAGGTTAAATAGATTTAATACCGGTTTTATAATCTGCACTTTGATCATAAATTATTTCTATGAGAAACTCACTAAACATAATTGTTTCACTTTTTTGACTTGTTTTCTAAGAATAATTGCAATGGTTTACAGTACCGATCAGACCCAACCTGACAAAAAGCAGTCTCAGAGCAGTCCCGGGGACTGCTTTCTGGGACTGCGAGCTGTCCCACAGCGGATGAAGAGCAGTCCCAGAGTAGTCCCAGAGAGTAGTCCCAGCAGTCCCAGCGGTCCCAGACAGCAGTCAAAGAAATCAGTCCCAGTGGGCGAAGTTTATTAATTAAATGGGCGGAGCTAACTCAGAAATTAGATTTCCAATAAACAATGGAACTATGAAAGGCAGCTGAAATTTATTCTGAGCAGTATGTCAGGAATCCTAACTATGCGAAGGTCATCTAAATGTACATGTATGAACAGTACGCGCATAGAAACAATTTGAAATAATATTTATTGAAGGAAGAATGCTTTCATACCCACTTAAATGAAATACACTCAACATGACTATCTAATCACAATTATCTGGGGGGTTGTGACTGATATTGGTTTCCATATTGAATTTTTTATACAGAAAATTAAACTTTAATTAATTATATTCCACCAGAATTATTTCAAAATAGATCATATCATTATAGATCATTCAATGTCAATACTATCGGGATACTCTAAAAACATTTTCTTGAGTATTCGGGCTTTTGAATAAAAATCTTTGTTAATTTCGCCAAGTAATATTTTTCAGTCATGATTTTTTTTTTATTATGATTAGTTTCTCTAGCTCTGTAATTCTCAGGTTTCAGGTGTTTTATTAATTTTGTAAATGTATGAGTGTACATATGAAATCACCATATTGGAACCTTTAGATCATGTTCAAAATTAATTAATCTTGAAAGGAATTTATACATATTTTATTTATCACTTTTTTGCATTACATAGATTGAAAATAGGGTTATTGTTTAGCATAATTTCAGTGATGTGTAACACTGATACATTTACGTGTACCCAAATAACATGCATGATTGATTTTCTGCCAAGGCAATTGAAACAGCATTGTCGGCCAGGTAAACAGAAGCAAAACAAAAAAGAAATAAATCGCAAATATTTTAAACCTTTTCTCAATGTACCCTTTAAATAGCTTGTTTTTAAATTAAAAATAATTTCATTTGTATATTACCCAATAATGGTTTACATTGTTCATTTTACGGAAGAATAGTGGCATAATTTTATTTCATGGTAATAATATATTTTGAATTGTTAGGTTTCATGTGAGGGTTGCATCGGATAATTTTTTTAATAGCGTGATACTTGTAAAACGTTTACCTTTTTCAATTAAAAAAAATCATATCTAAATGTATTTTTTTTTTAAATAGCGAAATGCAAATTTTGAGTATTTAATTTAAGATAGAATAATATAATAGGTCTACATGTAGATATTTTTTCTCATCAGCCTGTAGTTTATTATAGGGTTAAAATCTCCTCCTGACTTCCTTATTTACAACTTTACTTTTTAATTATTATTCTAAACTACATTTGTGTAAATGCACAGTCCCTAAAACTATCAATTAACTATGATACATATAATCTCTACTTAATAAAAAGATTGTAAGAAATCCTTGCCTTTTTAATAGTTTAAACTCCTTTCTGCTGTAAGTAAACAAAACAACAGGGAGCCTGCAAATTCAGAATACACAAGGGGCGGAGCTTATATGTCATTCAGAACCTTTTTCACACATGAGTGAACAAAGCAGTCCCAGAAAACAGTCCCAGGGACAGTTGGGATTGCTGGGTCTGCTTTCTATAGCAGTCCCAAAGCAGTCCCATAGCGGTCCCAGAGCAGTCCTACAGCAGTCCCACAGCAGTCCCAGAGCGGTGCCAAAGCAGTCCCGGGGACTGCTTTCTTGGACTGCTTTGGTGTCAGGTTGGGTCTGGTCGGTACTGTAGCTGGAACAAACAAGATGTGTTTTTGAAACACTGATGCACCCCACCCCACCCCACACCCCGACCCCCAGCTTAAGATAAGGGTTGAATTTTCTCAAATGCATCAATTTTCAAAGGTGTTGGTACTCAAAGGGAGAACATGAAATACTCTCGTGAAATATGAAATCCCTAGTTTTAACTTTTCAAAAGTTATGGTCAATGTTAAAGTTTTAAAAAAAAAAGGCCAAACTTTAAGATAAAGGTTAATGTCTAAAGGTCAAATATATTTATAATTTCTAAAAGGACCCGTCAAAATGAATACACATGTTATTCTGATCAAAAGTTATGACCAAAGAGAAAGATTTTAAAAATTGGGTCAAACTCTAAGGTCAAGGTCAAAAGGTGAAAAATATTTATATTCACTTAAAAGACTTGTCAAAATGAATAAACACGTTAAGTATGAAAGCCCTAGCCTCAATTGTTCAGAAGTTATAACCCAGGTTAAAGTTTTTAAAAAGTGGCTCCAACTCTAAGGTAAAGGTTAAAAGGTAAATTAAGTATTTACACCCTCTACAAGGTCTTGTCAAAATGAATACATATGTGGTGTATGAAAGCGATGGCATCAACTCTACAAAAGGTAAGGCCCAGGTTAACATTTTGTATTGTTTTGGTAAAAATGTCAAACTCCAAGGTCAAGAGGTTAAATTTGGTGGTACCCAAAGAAATGTCTTGTATGTATCTCAAGAAATACACCTTTTAAATATGAAACCGTAGCTCCACTCACTCAAGCGATCTTGGCAAGGTTTTAATTTTTTGCAGATAGACAAACAGACAATCAGACAGACATATAGACAGAAAAACGGACGGACGGATAGAACAAAAACCATACACTCCTAAAACTTCGTTTACAGGAGCATAAAAGGCCTATAATGTGTTCAATCAAATGAGTCTCAGAGAAAGAAACTAAGTCGGAGTTGACAGTGTCATTGCACTGTTTAGCCACATAATACAGTGCAACTAAAATTTAATTAAGGGTGGGATTCCAAAGTGGATATATTGATATATTTTTACCGGTGTCGAATAAGCTAGTTTTCCCTATAAAAGAATCCACACCTAAGAAAATAAAATCTTAATAAATAAGATGTTTATATTGATCATTCAAAGTTGAAAGTATATTTCCTGAGAAATGTTTTACAGATCCATCTTATGGGATTGTTGCATTTTGTATTTCATTTCAGAAAATAAAATTTTATGAAGTTTATAAATAGTTTTACGAGATATCAAGAATAACAACACATCTCATAAAATATGTTTTAAGGTCCATTTAATAGGATTGTGTATTTTTCCAATTTTTTTATTCATTTTGAGCTTGAATACTGTTTGTTATCTCCATATATTAAATTTATGCTTAAGCTTGTCCCCTGGGAACCTTTGGTATTAACTGTACCAGAACATGTGGAGAGTGTACAGGAAATTGTGATCATAGATTCGGGAACTGTTCTCAGGGATGTAAAGCGGGATTTAAAGGAATCGTGTGCGATGAAGGTATGGATTATTTCAAGTTTTAAATGAAACATATTTCTATGTGCCATAAGCTATTTGGTGTAAAAGATATCAAGACAAAGCGTTTGAATATTTGCACATTATATGCAGGAAAAATAATTATATGTTTGCAATAATTAATTATATAAAATTCAACAATGATAAAATGATGATAATTGCGTCAACATTTGTATACAAAATAACTTTTATTTCTTAAGAAAATTATTAAAGATTCAGTTTTTAAAAATATTACAATTAAAGGTACTCCACACTACATTTTTATATTTGACCTTGAAATGAATCTGTTTACAATATCGTGGTTAGAAAAAATAATTAAACTTAGTGAATGTCTTTAAAATGGTTGGCGCAAATGATTACTAAAAATTGACATAAAATATTTTGTGAAATTTTATGAAAGATGAAAAAGCTCTTAGCTGAATTATGCTAGAGACGTGACATATATTTAGAAAATTCAACAAGAGTTTGCTGCAAAGAATCGTTATAATTCAAACTTGTTTACATATATTAGTATGTCCTTGTTCAAGAAGAGAGTTAAATTTTGATAGCATTCATATTATCCCGGAGACTCGAAATAAGTATCAGGCCAACGCTAACAACTACGCTTTACGGCTCATGATGAGTTGTGGTTTTTAAATCATGTTTGTGATTTGACCCTTGATTATAGGACTTCAAGTATTTCCCGGAAAGATGCGAATGTTTTGTCATAAAAATGCACTTTTAACATACAGTGGGTAATTGCTCCATGTTTTTGTATAACTCAAAAAATGTACATTTTATTGAAAACTTTTCAGGATTATCTTTAAGACCCATTCATATCTAAAATATTTGTTAAAGTATGAAAAACGATATTTTGTTCTCTTAAGTGAGACAAGGGGTCACTAAATAGCAACCCATATTATACTGCTATAACATGGGTTGAAGGAGTTTACACTTTTTATAAATACAGTAAAACTCGGTTATAACGAAGTCGCTGGGTTCTATGAAATCACTTCACTATAACTGTAATTCGTTATAACCGAAAAAGAAATTCATTAAATTTATATAGCTGGGGATTCAAGATGACTTCACTATATCCGTGAATTTGCAATATCCGTATTCGTACTTAACGAGTTTTACTGTATAAAGCGTAAACTGTCCCATCCCAGGTTTAACAGTATAATTTGGGTAGCTATTTAATTCATTCCTTAATTGTACTATAAATGTAAAGTAATCAACATAGCATCAATTTATTCCCAATTTAGATCCGGTGAGCATTTTGGAGATCAGGAATTTCATTTATTTTTGCCCCCATAAATTTCAACTTAAATCGACAAGGGGTCATTTTTCTTCACGTTGGTTATACAAAATTTTAGGGTGATGACACTTTTTCTACGGGTAAAAGGGTCATTTTTCGACGTTGAATAATGATCGGGGCTCAATTTTTGGCCGTAGAATATTGACCGATTGTCATTTTTTGCCGTCGAAAAATGTCCCCCGGTCATTACTCTATAGGGGTCATTATTCATCTTTACACTGTAACAAATACCTGTGCACGACAATCAAGTCGGGTTTGTTTTGCAGATGTCCACTTGTAGGTTAGTTCTGAACAGTCTGTTGAAAGTGTGGTTTACTCATTCGAAATGTTGTATAAATTTTTGAATGAATAAGGATATATTAATCTTCGTTTATACCTATGTTAAATGCTTGTTTCTGGAAAATCTGGAATGAATAACAGAACTGTAACTAATGTTTGTCGCGCATTGATGACGTTTGCCATCCAAATTTTCTTTGATACTCCGGTATATTACAATCATGCCTTAATACCAATCAGTTTCAACTTATTACAACAGTCAGACCGATTGTACGAGGATATGTATTGTGTATTGTACCACAGCGCGATAACGCCTTGCACGATTTCGTCGATATTTATACGCCTGGATAACTCTTTTCAATACCTTGCCAACAGTATAAACACGAGCCTTCATCTACACATGGTTATAAAATAATCGTCATTCCAATAGAGCCAATCGTTGACCACTGTTGTAAAAATGGTTGGGAAAAGGATTGAGAATATTGAAGAAATTAGAGCGTATATAAAAGTTCGCATAAAAATTCGGTAATTCGGTAAAGCAGA
Source organism: Saccostrea glomerata (assembly GCA_003671525.1). Classification (NCBI taxonomy): domain Eukaryota; kingdom Metazoa; phylum Mollusca; class Bivalvia; order Ostreida; family Ostreidae; genus Saccostrea; species Saccostrea glomerata. The sequence continues at coordinate 328,827 of PRKT01000572.1, read as the reverse complement.
TTTTTACTGAATTGGGGGAGTTTATGGATTTGATAAGGTATCTTATGAGACAGTTCATAGGTGGAGACAGAAATTTCTGACTGGCACAGAGTTCGTCAAAGATGCAGCAAAATCGGGTCGACCTGTGACTGTATCAGGCAGACAAATGTCTCAAAAGTCAAGGAAATTATTCAAAGTGATGGTAGGTTCACGATTCGTGATATTGCCAAAGCTGTTGGCATATCGCTATCGCGGGTGCATTTCATTTTGAAGCGTATTTTGAAAGTACGAAAGATTTTTGCCAGATGGATACCCCATATATTGACAGATGACCAAAAAAAGGAACGAATACAAACTGCTAAGCGACTGCTAAAAATGTTTCCAAACTTCAATCAAAGACAATTTGCAAACATAGTTACTGGTGACGAAACATGGGTTCACTATTTCGAACCAGTAAGAAAAGTTGGAAACAAATTATGGCTAACCAAACACGGTAGAAGGCCTGTAGTTGCCAAAAGGACAATGAGCACAAAGAAGGTCCTTTATTGCATATTCTTCTCTTGTGATGGTTTAGCCGTACAAATTCCAGTGCCGAAGGGCAAAAGTGTTACAGGTCGGTATTACCAAGATGTTGTACTGAAAAAGCTCAAGAAATATTATCAGAAACGACGTCCTGTGTCGGGATTTAGGCATGTTCGCCTTCTTCATGATAATGCTCCATCACATACATCTGAGCTTGTGAAGCAATTTTTGAAGTCTGAGAAGGTTACCGTCTTGCCACACCCACCATACTCTCCGGATCTAGCACCATGCGACTTTTTCCTTTTTCCAAAACTTAAAAAGTTCTTATCTGGTCGTCGATACAAGTCCCGACAGGCCCTTGGCTCAGCCGTCAGTCAGTGCCTCAGAGGTATACCTAAATCAGCGTACCGTGACGCATTTCAGAAATTGATTCAGAGATTAAAATTGTGTATTTTAAATCACGGAGAATACTTTGAAGGGATGTAATGTCCATTTGACTTTTTGAATCGAATGCTTTTGAGATATCGTACAATACACAATACATATCGAACAACCCTCGTATATCAAATAAATCAAGTGTTAAATCATAACAATTGTTTTTTAAACATTTAAACCAAAAATGTTAGATTACATATTGTTCAGTAGTCTGTTTGAAATTCAAATGGGCTTTTTTGTCAGCTTCTATTTATGTTTTCATGAATTGATTAATTGATTTTATACTGTTTGACGTCCCTTTCGAGAAAGTTTCACTCATATGGAGACGCCACCACTTGTCAGGGGAGAGCTGGCAAATTTTTTCGTATCCTTGGAACTCAGGGCCATTGAGCAAGGAGGGGTCTTTTTCGTATCTGCCCCTACTGCAACACAGTACCTCGCTTTATACGATCTCATCCGAAGGACCGGTCTACATGCCCCACATTGGGATTCAAAACAGCGACATAAGGATCAACTCCTTACTTTGCGACTCTCCTGCAGACGCTCTAACCACTGCGCCACGCGGGCGAGTTTTCATGAATTGAAATGCAAATTTTTAAAATGAGTACTATAATGTCATTCTAATACTTTTTATTTTGCATTTTTCACAGTGTGTGATTTTGGTTTTCATGGAGTAAATTGTCAACAGGAATGCAGTATGTTTTGCTTCTTGTCCAAGAACTGTAGTAGAATCAGTGGCCAATGTATGGATGGATGTAAACCGGGATGGGACGGCCTGGATTGTTTAGAAAGTGATGTTCAAAGCATATTCTACTTTTAACTCTAATTGCTAGTTATACATGTACTGTTTCCTTTTTTTATCCCCATATTGTACATCAGATTGGGGGAAATGATAATTCAATTTCATGAGTGGTGTTGTAAAATTGAATTTATTTCTAAAATCGTTCAATTTAGTGAGAAAACAAAAGACCAAGGAAATACTTAGTTCAACAGAAACAATTGCAGTTTTGGCGATCAGTTTGTCATTTAACGCATGTCTGCTTTTGGCATACTGCATAAACAGGTAAAATGCTAATGGTTTATCACTTTTAAAATCTTAAAAAAACATTTAGTTGAATCTAGTTTAATAAAGCATTGAATCGCACAATGACCACCCAGCAAGTCTAAATGTGTGTAGAACAATTTTTATGTTTCTGATTAAAAATTAGATTTGTATTTTGCTCCTCTTCTATACTCTTTCTAACATGTAGTAGATGAGCGAAATAGCTTTTTTTATATTATTTAGAATAAGCAAAGTATGGTTCTGCTGTTTTATCAATAATCTTTAATTTAGTAGGCGTTTTACCTTTTTTTAAGTAAAAAATGTTTAGATTTGAAAATATTGAATTATCATACTTTCAATTTCGAAAAGGTATGATGCTGCAAAGAACAAAAGTCTTCTGAAGGCATACATCCGTAAACCAAGAAAAGAGAAAATGACAGCAGGGGTACAAACAGGACCAATAGATATGGGAAATGGGGAACAGAATGAAAGAGAATACACGGAACCTCAGTACCTTCAAATCATCAGTCAAAATTATTATAACACTGCGTAATTAAAAATTTAAATAAAATGCTTTCATATCATTTCCCGTAGAATACGACAATTTCCGGGAGATCATTATTGCCTGAAATATTGTTCATTTTTTATGAAAATTTTGGTACGAAGAAATATGTAGAGATAACTAACAGCATTTGAGCTCAAAAGTCCTTTAAATAATACAAAACAGGAGCGGAGCAAACACGGACCTCACAAACATCAGAGGTGGGATCAGAGAGCATCATCTGCCGACCGGTCACACCATTAAATCGTGTGCTCCTTGTCATGATCGGGAAATAACGGGGAAAATCTGTGTACAACTCGGTGTGTAATTAATGACCTTACAATGACCATGCAGAATGTCAGACAGCATTATACTGATAATGATAATTTGTATTTCCTGGTCTTTGTATCGACCATAGAACTTAAGAAATGATGACTGAATAATGTTAACACCAGTTTTTTTTTTTTTTTTTTTTTTTTTGGCAATTTTTGTACCTGTATATATCGAAAAATAGAATTAACGCTTGGTTAAAAATTTCATAACTCCCCCCATTTTTACAATTTTAGCTATCAATGTTATACATTGGAGGAAATATCATGCTTTTATTTTTTAATAACATTTTCAACTTATATCATGAAAAAAGAAATCCTTCAGTTTTTTTCGAATATGAAATTTGATGTCTCATGAAATGCTTATATGCAAGTTTTTTTTTTTGCATTGTAATTGTAATAATCAATTTGTTATTTGCAATTTTTCTTTGGTGTTATAAGACAGGATCCAGATTGATCAAATTCAAATTGCATGGAATTAAATCTGAGGGAAATGCAATGTTGTTGTCTTTGTAATTATGTTTTTTTAATCAATGTAATTTTAACACTTTAAGCATTTTATAATTGAAATATGTTTTACGCTTATTTTCATTTAACGCCGTTTTTCTATTTGTGATTGTATACATGTAAAATTTTTTATTGTGTTCTGTTGAATGAGATACTTTTTAAATCGCCTGAACTGAAAGTTCAGGTTAGCTTTTCTTATTACATTTTGTCTGTTGCCCGTCTCTCTATTTATCTGTCTGTTGGTCCGTCCGTCTAATACAGAACCAATGGGGAAGTTTTAAATAAACTTGTCACAATGCATCCCTGGATGAAAGAAAATTCAAAATTGTTCGAACAAATGACAACCCCCTCTTTCCATAGGAAATACTTTAGAAAAGTAAAACTTTCATGACATTTTTGATGAATTTTCTTTAACAAAAATACTTAACAGAAGCCTTGTTAAAATAGTTTGTAAATTTAACTTAGTTCAAATGATGTCTACCTATTAGGTGTGGCCACAATTAAGAATCAGCTTTGAAAGAAAAACGTATGAAGAAAAAAAATATTTTAAAAATCAGCTTCTCAGGAATCGAAAAATAGTTTTATCTTTGGCAAATGATAAGCCCTGGATAGGACAGGGTCAATGCTTTTAATTTAAATACTGTATACTATAAGAAGTGTCAAAATATCTTCTCGAGAACAGCACTATAAAAGAAGCATCCACAGGTAGTGTAGATCTATAATTTTTTTTTAAATGGCCTCTGGGGTACGATGGGGCCACGATACTAATGGGGGATGAAAGTTTAACATAAAAATATAATACAAATCTTTAATTTTTTTATCTCAAAAAGAGAGAAGTATTTTTGGTCATATTGAACTTGAAACATTCTTAGGTAGGGCAATGATAAGTAATATCAATGTGGAAGCAATCTGAGGTAGTGTAGATTTAGGATTGTCAAATCATGACCCTGCGTTTTGGAAGGGCCACAATGAAGGATATTTTTTTTATTAGAAAAAAAAATCTTTTTTTAAAAAAACTTCTGTTCTTAAAAAAAACTTCAAAGCCATGAGATATTATATAAATATGGTAGCATCAACAGGTAGGGGAAATTCACACACACACACTCCTCATTTTTAATTGTTACAACCGCTAATTGAGTTGTGCCTTTTTGTGGCAAAAGTGCAAAGGTGATTGATGTGGCCAAGTTTTCTCTTGTAATATAACCGGTCTGAAATAACATTATTTAACATTTCCCCTTATCCTAGCTTTAATTAACATTATTGTAGTAATTGTATGTTCTATGTGCGTTGGCTAACTTCTTGTCATTTATCTGGACAATAAATGACATCTTGATTAAGCTTATTTTTTTAATCTCTCAGTGGTTAAGCAACAAGAACAAGCTTCGGAAAAGTCATTAAGCTCAATGATGCATTTTTTTTAATGGAAAAGTTGTGTAAATCTTATTTACGTGAAGGATACCAATAAATGAAATATAATACTTTCGCCTGATATGCAAATTGGAAAACTTTTTTCATATTATTATACTGGAAGGGCTCTGGAAACATTCACGATTTAAACACTGTTTCTTGTCATTTGAAGCAATCCTTTCTTTAAAAATTAAAATTGTGAGTGTAAACTTAAAAGTTTCTCTCAAAATTAATTTCTTTCTACATAAACTTTTTTTAAGACATTAAGAGAAATGTGATATAATCAAAAAAATTGCATCTGAGTTTTTGTAGTCGTCATATACAAAACGCAATGCTTTTTTTTTTACGTTGTTTCCTTTTGTCTTGTTTCCCTTTCATCACGGAAACGCCCAACAAACGTGGCAGTTGAAGCTTGACATTACAAATGTATGATAAAGTGTCAGTTTTCTTAGTTTGGTCAGGTAAATCCCCATCGTTTAATGACATTAATTATAATTAATTGTAATTTTAAAGGTGGCAGACTTCGTAGCCTTCTTGAGCTTCTAGAGGAGTATCTCAGTTAGAGAAAATCAAGTAATCAATCAGCCATCATTCCTCAATGAAAAGGTTATCCCGAAAAATAAACATTCAAAAATATTAATAATTACTTAAAGTTAATACTTATACCTACATGAAACATTTTAAACACCTGTGTTTTGTCTTTCCCCCTTTGTCCTGATTACTTTTCTTATACACCTTGGTAAAAATCAATAGAGGTCATGTATGTATTCCACTGTCAAAGATTGCAATTTCTATGTTATTGCATTTGAAAGTTCGGCAGCAGTCTGGATGTTTTTAAACTAGACATTGCACCCGTATTTTGAGTTTCCACCATTTCTTATATATTCAAATCAAAAGACTTCACTGATCTGCTTTAAGAATTAATATTCTTACTATCTTTATAATTTTCTTAATATAAGGTGCTAAAGAAATGTATTCTTTCATTTTATTGTTATTTAATTTCTATAATATACTTGATTCTGATTGGATAAAAAATTCTTTTGATAACTGCATCAATAAAATCTAGAGTTTGGTTGCACTAAGCAGTCGGAACTACTTTGAAAGTCAGTACATCTATATTCCCCGCTTCCAGGTTACTTTTTGAAGGAATAATTAAATAACTTTGCTTTAATAAATATTTTCCTGAATTTCGGAACCTGTCCGTTAGGTTCCTGACTTACTTTCTACTTTCGTTTTACTTTGAATTATCCCCCTTTGCTAAACAAATTTTTAAAAAATCGTCTGCATGACGACAATACAGTTTTGGCAAAACGGCATACTTTTCTTAAATGTTTGACTTTGAGATATCTGATATGAAACAATAGTACTCTGTAAAAATATTTTATTATGCTACCAAAGCGGGGAAAACCGAAAATCTGTTAAATCGTGGGAAACGAGTGATCGAGAAAACGACGCTGCATGAATTGAGGATGGAATTCTTTAATCTTGAACTATATATCGGCAGCAGACTCTTTCAGATTTTACAGCGTGAAAGGTTGTAATATGTATTTATATATTCGGTTTGAAATTCAAATGAAAAGATGCGCAAATGAAATCCAAAATTTCTGTGACCTAGAACTGTTAGGATATTTGAGTAGCTTCCCTTTACATTTACGAACTTAGATAACTTACCGGGGAAAATATACCCAGAGGGATAACACAACAGGTAAGTTTTTTGTGTTAAAGAACTGTAAATTATTTTGGAGACTGTTGGTAATCACACGACAACATTTGAGAACGTTTTTCGTTAGCATGGTTAGAGTCATTTTGAATTTTCAGCAACGTTAACGTTATGGTGATGTATTCGTGCGCACTGTTTTTGATGCATAAATTTAATAGAAAAGTGGAAGAAACTTTCATTTTATCAATCTAAAATCATAATTAAATGATAAGAAATGAATGTAATATTTTTTTTCTTTGATCGATGTATCAAAGAAAAATTTGGACGGAAAACTTTTTCATCAATGCGCTACGGGCATTGATGAAGTTTTCCGTCCAAATTTTTCTTTGATATACATCGATCAAAGAAAAAATTATAACATTCATTTCTTCAATTATTTTAATTTTCAACATCCCTATTTTTGCAGAGTAAAATTTGTGCTGAAGACGAAAGCAATACTGAGAGACAAACTATTCGTATTTTGTATTATATTTGCTAAAAGTATTCTATCTTACTTGAAGCCAGTGGATTTTTGCATTAATAAGAAACAAGATAAGAACGATGAATTGGATATACCTCCACCAATGTCGAAAATAGAGCAGGTAATACGACGTGTAAATTTCTTACCCTTAATCAAATCATTCACTGTCCTCATACTCAGGATGACCGTGGATATTTTCTCTAAAATGGCACCTGATTCGACCTTGAATGCTGTTTAATTAATATTGTTTTAATGGTTTCTTTAGCTTGATTATTGTTCGTAAAACAACAATGTGTTAGTGATTTGTTTGTCTTGAAATCTTTGAATTTTGAATAGGGTGAGAAAATTCATTCTAAGTAGCTTTAATAATTACTTTTTTGATAGCCAACATAGAGACAGATAAGAAATTTTGGAATTTCTTCGACAACTCTATGGGAAACAATTTTATACCATTTATCATTGATGAAAAGAGTTTTGGTAAGTCACTGTCTTCTTTTACACAAATAAAGAAAATATTTAATAGCACAAGTAACTTTAAACTTAGCAAATATGATATATATTCACCTGAGATCAAGAAAAACATTACCATATCCAGTGGTCCAAGCCCTTGTAAAACAGTGCATCAGTTGAATGTTTGTTTTTCCTATAACAAATTTTGTAAAGAGATATCTGGTAATTAAGGTTCTTGCATTGATAAAAGCAGTCTTAATGTTTCAGGTGCAGACCTTAATAAAGCCGTTAGTCTAATACAGAGAACGGCCTATAATATATCCCAAACAACTTGTGTGACATGGAGATGGAAGACACCTAAAGATAAAAACTTCATCAAATTCATCGGAAATACTGGAGGGTAATTTATGTTTTATGGTCTAACTCTTATTGAGCAAATCTAGTCGATGAGAAGATAATTCCTTAACTGTTAAATTAGCATTTTAGGGAGATATATTTCAGCTGCTGTATTTCGCTGGAAAGCAGATCTTATTTTTGAAAAAAAAAACATGTTTGGAGTTTATTTATATTTGACACGTGATTGAATAGCTTAAGAACATGGCTTGGGTTTTATATATAATTATATTTCATTACTAAAAATAATTTTTATCTATTTAAATAAGTTTGTTTAAATATATTTTTGTAGTTATATAAATAGACATTTAATAATTTGACATACAATTTATTTTTGAAGGATATACATGTAATTTGCACTCTGTTGTACAGGGGGTTTATGTCTCCCGCTTTAACCAAAAAGCTTAAGCATGCTCTTTATACAAACAATTTATAAATCTAAGCAGACTACATTATACAGTAAGAGATATGTGCTTATTTTTTGGTTTTTTTTACATAAGTTGCTGGTCATACCCTGGAAATAGAAGAACTGAAGACTGGACAAATGCTAGCCCTTGACGACAAATGTTTGGATGTAAGTATTTTAAAATATTATTTTCTTCATTGTCCACATCCTGACATTAAATTGTACATTGTGATAAACGATAAGTAACCGTAACACTATCATCAATTGGGGAAAAAATTGGATCAGATACAGATCAGATAAAAGTTAGATATATGAAAACAACCCCTCAAGAACTTTTTAATAAGGTTTTGCCTATTCTGCAATTTTTTTTCTTAACTTGGGTCCATGGAGTATAATATTTTTCGTTTCATCTAATTATCACCACAACAGAAAAATGTATGAATATATTTGAAATGCTTTTTTTTTAACTGAAATATATTATTTTTAAGGAATACACCGTCTTACATGAAATGTACCATGCCATGGGTGGCATACATGAGCAAAAAAGAGATCGAAGGAAATACTTTGTGAAGATTAATTGGGAGAACATCTATACCCCATACACGGACCAGTTTGCCTAGCTCTTCTTACATACAAACAACACAGAAATCTACGACTTTAGATCTATACTGCAATACCATTTACACTTAAGTGTTTTATCCATGCAATACCATTTACACGTAAGTGTTTTATCCATACTGCAATACCATTTACACGTAAGTGTTTTATCCATGCAATACCATTTATACGTAAGTGTTTTATCCATGCACAATTCGTAGAGTTGAATATATATATTACATATATACCAGCTTAAATAGGAGATACTATATAAAGTCTGAAAAATTTTTGAAATATGCAATTAAAAATGAAAAAAATGTATTGTGTTTACAATCCGTAATTTTTCCCTCTTGCAATGTTGTTGGTCACAATTTATTAAATTGTCTATATATTAAAATGGTAAAGTCACAATACATGTTGATATGTGTAACAGCAATGCTGGAATATTAAAATTTTGTTTCAAGTATAATCGTCTTTAAAAAGCCCCCCCCCCTCCAATTTAAAGTTGCTGTAAGGAATTGTAACAGTTTCTTCCTTGCAGACAGAGTCAGCAAATTTCAAACCAACCATGTCCATAATTGACCAAGATGTGGAATACCTGATAACTAACAGCAGATACACATTGTCTTTATACGACATCTCTGAGATCAATCAAGCATACAATTGTCCAAAAGGTCAGATTACATACTTCAATATTTCCATTTCTATTTTTCTTCTCTGTGATTGCTCTCTGAAATTTAGTAAAGTTGATTTCTTGATAAGACCACCGTTGTGTAAATTAGGCAAATCGATAGGCCAGGAGCTAAGGAGGCCTAATGTGCATGTAATTCGCGGTCGCGTCTGTCTTTGTGTCTGTCGCTAGGTGAGCAAAATATGCATGTAAATCTTGTGCGTCTGTCTTTAATTTATATTTGAGGTCAGAGGGCGGCGGGGACTTTTGAAATTGACATGGGAGCAGCTGGTCAAATTGGTCCACTTATTTGTTATTTTTAGAAAATTAAATATCAGGGATAAACAAAAACTAGAGGTACTGTTAGCAATTTTTTTTTCAAAATGAATCTCAATTCTCATCTGAGTAAAACTGAGAAATTCATGATTTCAGGGGGAACTCCGAAATAACTGAGCAAAAGGAATAAGGACTTCAAATGGCCTTAAGTAATAAAGATTCTTTGAAAGTCTGATTAGAATTTTCAGATTTTAAAGTAAGTTGTGATAAACAGATGAAGAACCACGAATAGAAGAACTAATTTGACATTGTCTGTGTTTTGCTGTTTGAACTCCAGCTCTAAAATATATTTTTGGACCGAAACGTTGATAGAATGTGCCCGGTGACACTATGCACGGATACTAAAGACTGCTTAAAACCTCACAAAAATTACCTTCTGTGTTAGTGCCCTTCAGTTGAATCGTAGAATGCACTTTTGAAAAATGGGTAATCTAGAAATTGTACAAAGAATGACAGTGCCCATATTTTGTTTTGTAAAATTTCAAATATCTGTTCCATTGAAAAGCAAAATAAAAGATGAAAAATTTTACTATGGAATATTTTAATTTGTTTTAAAAAATCGCTTCCAATTGATGAAATAACGATGCTTTTTCATATATATCATATCTTTATATTCATTAACAGCTGACTGTACCCTATTTTGTCAAAACCACGGATTCCGCATTCAGCCTGTTGATCAGCAAACGTGTTCTTGTCATTGTCCTTCCGGGTTAAAGGGCAAAACATGTGAAGAATTGGACACTAACGAAGGTCAACCATCCATTGAAATTATGCATAAATAATTTGTGTATTGTTTACTTTGCACCTTAATAAGTTGTTCATTGTTAAATTAAGTAACTAATTCGAGTGAATTTATTTTATTAAAACTCTTTTATGTCTCCGAGCAAAATATTTATTATACTGTAGAACTTTGTCATAATATTTGATGTTTACAATGAGGAACAAATGGTTTGCTCAGCTTTTTCTCAGCTTTTCCATAATCAGCCATTTTTATAATGAGGGTACAATTCACAAAAGCTGTGTTTTCATTAGCAGTAATTAACAACTAACATTTCAATTGACTTCTTTTGATATTTTCATGTAATAGCTCAACATTTCCATTGACATCTCGTCAAAATTTATCTAAATGGTGAAAAGCGTGTTGCTGAAAAACTAATGAAAATAGTTAATTTTTTGAAAGTTAAAATATATAGTGTCTTCTTGCCTTTTAGTGTTCATAAATCAAACAATAAAAATCGTTATTCTAAATTTTTTTTTTTGGTTTGGTATAAAGATTTTAGATATATATTTCAGTCAGTTTGATTGATGATTGATTGTATATTGAGTCCCTCTCGAGAATTTTTCACTCATATGGAGATGCCACCACTTCGCGGTGTAGAGCTGCAATTTTTTTTTCTGTTTAAGAAGTATTTTATTCATAATATACAAAAAGTACAATATGAATATGGATTGAACAGCAGGCCAAGGGCCTATATTAGTTCTCTCCATTTGAGATCAAGGTACACATGGTACAATTAAATTACTGTACATATTTTAAGTTCAACAAAACATGTATTATAAATTAATATTGAGAGAATTATAAAGAATACATGGTTGAAGAAAAATTGAGGAAAAAAAATGCATAAAGAAAACAATAACATAAATTTAAAAGAAAAGAAGAAAAAAAATGATGGGAAAAACAAAAAATTAAGTCATAAGAATATGGAGAGGAAGGCTCAGACTAAAATCTTTTAGTGTTTTTTATAAAATTATGAACTTGGTCAAAGAATAACATATTTTCTCTAAGAGATAGACAAACATAACCTGATAATACAATAATGACATCTCTTGGTATGTCATGGTCACTCATGTATGTAATTAAAATGTTCCTGGCAAAATCATAACATGGGCATTGAAAGAAAAAATGAACAGAGTCTTCAAAACAATATCCACATTTTAAGCATTTAGGTGAATCAACTAAATTATGATTAAACAAGTCTGCATTAAGATTACTAGAGAAGTTTCTCAACTGACAGTGGAGTATATTTAATTTTCTTTGTCCATAATTGTATAATTTGGATTTTGTTTTATCTTCAAGATTTTTATTTTGCATACACTGTTTAAACTTTGCTACACTTGTTACAGATTTTAAGCTATCTGGCAAATCATTCCATAATTTAATTGTAGATGGTAAAAAACTATTGTAGTATGCAACTGTTCTAGTGATTGGTAAGTGATACGAATTATTGCGTAACGCGTAATTATGTGAAACAGGTAGGCATTGATTGACCATTTCTTGCAAATATTCAGGTGTATAATCATTAAGTATTTTGTACATAAGTGTAAGCTTATGTTTAGTTCTTCTTTCACTAAGTGTTTGCCATCCTAATTCATTATACAATTTTTGTTTTGAAGAATTGCGTCTTAACCCAGTAATGATACGCCCTGCCTCTATTTGCACACTCTCTAATAGATTACTCTGTTCCTGTGTGCAATTATCCCATACTACATTTCCATATTCTAAAATAGGCCTTATAAAAGCAATATAAATACTAATGAGAGAATCTCTGTTTAATTTGTATTTAAGGGTGCGAAGAACATTTAAACGTTGACATGCTTTATGATATATTTTGGATATATGTTCTGACCAACCACCATTGGATTGTAGTATAAGTCCAAGGTGGCAGTGACTTTGCTGTTGTACTATGTAACTATTTACATAACCAAATGAGATTTCTGGATGATTTTTATTTGATCGGGTAAAATTAACATTTACAGTTTTGCTAGGGTTAAAGTCTACCATCCATTGTCTGGACCACTGTTTAATTTTTTCCAAGTCATTTATTAAAGAGACGGCAGGGGCTTGTGTATCAGAGTCTACAATTACAAACAAAGAAGTATCATCTGCAAATAACCTAATTTGATTTTCTAAATTTTCAGTTATGTCATTAATATATATCAAAAAGAGGAATGGTCCTAATACCGAACCTTGTGGGACGCCTGCATTTATACTTTCTCTAACTGAGGAGTACCCTTCTAATAAAACTTTTTGTTCACGATCAGTAAGATAGTTTTCAATCCAATCCAATATATTTCCGACAACACCATTCTGCTTAAGCTTAAATAATAACCCCTTATGCCAGACCTTATCAAATGCTTTTGATATATCACAGAAAACAAATCTTACATCTTTGCCTTGGTCTAAATTGCTTATAATAGTATTGTATATTTCTAGAAGCTGATTTACAGTGGAGTCCCCAGGTTGGAATCCAGACTGATTCTTAGATAAAAGATTATGATCCATCATATAGTTGTGGAGATGTTTGAAAATAATTTTTTCCATAATCTTACAGAGAATACTAGTTAAAGCAATAGGTCTGTAGTTTCCTGGTTCTTCGGGACTACCTTTATTTTTATAAACTGGTGTAATATTTGATAGTTTCCATATATGGGGAAGCTGTTTGCTGGTTAATGATGCATTAAACAATTTTGCTAGGGGTGCAGTGATAGACGGAATTATATTTTTCAGTATTTGTGGAGAAATATCATCTGGTCCTGGAGGTTTAGATGGGTTGATATTATGTAATTGATCCTCCACTTCTTGGGGTGTAATATGAATTGTGTTTATTGAATATGGTGGACCTGGCCCTTGAGGGGGTAATTGGGATTCTGTGCTGACATCAATATGAGATATTTCTGCAAAGTGTTTATTAATTATATTAGCTTTTTCAACTGGGTGTATATAAATTCTACCATTGGATTTTATTGGTGGGGGTTTAGTCTGTTTTTTAGAAAATTTAGTAATAGACTTTACAATTCGCCACCATTTGCCAGGTGGTATTGATCTATCTAATATTTGTGAGGTAATTTTTTCTTTATAGACTTGTTTTGATTTACGTACCATACTTATTACTTCATTCCTTAAATGACGGTATCTACTCCATTGATATTCATTATTATTTGCTTTTGCTTTATAATGTACTCTATTTCTTTGTCGCATCTTACATCTAATAGCACTTGTCATAAATGGTTTATCTGATGGTCTAATGGTCACTACTTTTTTAGGTATATTTTTGTCAACATAATGGTTATATATATTCATAAAGTTATCATATATGTCATTGATATTGTGTGTATTAAATACCTCTCTATCCCAATCAACATTTGACAAATCTGTGCATAGTTGTGAGTAGTTAGCTTTTGTATAATTTCTTATGTATCTTTTATATGAGTGTTGCTTGAATGTTTTAAAATGTAGATCAACACCAACTGGACTATGAGTGCTACAAAAAGGCGTTAAGATATTTACAGTTTCTATTTTTTCAACAGCATTGGTAATAATAAGATCAATACATGTACCTTTTGATCTTGAAAAATTTGTTGGTTTTGTAACAATATTTGATAAAGAAAAATTTTGCAACATGTTTTTAAATGCATTGTTACCATCAGCTAACATATCAAAATTAAAATCGCCCAATAGAAATATTGGTAATTCAGCATTCAAAGCATTTTCTATAGATAGTGCAAGTTGGTTTACAAAGTCTGCTTTTGCACTAGGTGGTCTATATATTACACCAACTAAGAATTTGTGATTACCGTTTTTAATCTCAATCCATATAATTTCAAGCTGGTATTCTGAAGACTTGCAGGTACACAGTACTTTTTAATGCAGTAGTAAATCATGTGAGATTTGTATAGTTCATGGATATCTTATTTTGATATAATATGAGAGTCAATTTTGTGTTTGAATACTCTTGCTTCCTTCTTAAACAAAAAACTTCACATTAGCTTCCTTTAATGCACATAGTTCAGATCACTGCAGTACTACATACTCGGTATTGTATACTCTCTCTTGGGCAATTTATGCTTTCTTTCTTTAATTTAAAAAAAAATATTTTCTACATATTAATACAGGTACATGTAAACACATCTCAGCCTCAATGTAGGAATGATTTTGATATTTCATATTTACTGATGAGTGTTCAATTATTGTTTGAAGACTATATTTTGCAGTTTAGTAAATTTTAAAATCAAGCAAAGCTTATCAAAATAGTATAGATAACCCTTTTTATTTTCATTTTCTCACCAGCATAAACGTCATAAGGTATGCTCATAATAGGAGACATAAACAATTAAAACGGCAATGTATCATTAGTAAGCTTTTTACAAACATCTAATGATTGGATATTTTGATGTATAGGTTCCGGTACAAGATTATATATTTTGCAGGTTCTGGTACAGGAGTAAAGACAGCATGTTCGAGCAACCCATGTCAAAATCCCGGCAGATGTGTGAATTCTCCCTTCAGATCAAAGCCCTACAGATGTTTATGTCAACCAGGGTACCCAGGCTTTAATTGTGAAGGTTAAAAATATTACTTACACGTCTTCTGAGTTTTCATCGATTATAACTACATGTAAATCTTGTAACTGATTGCCAAAGATTTGTTGATATCTTAACAGCTCTCTCGTCTAGTTCTTTCTGCTCGTTAAAATAACCTTTTTAGGAAATAAAACTAAATTGGCTCGTTTGTTTTATAAGCCTTTCTTAAACTGAATTTGATTAGGGAATATTCCTTCTACCTCATCAATATTGTTGATGGCGGGGAGTGACCATTGACAACGAATGCTTTCTCCTCATAGGCATTTAAATTCGATCAATAAGATTCAAGGTGCCCGTGTTATACCCTTTTCACAAACAGATCGTACCTGAAATGTCTCCTTCCATGAAACTGTTCTATTATTATGATTCATTCTTATTACTATGATTTCTATCGTCCATAAAAAAGGTCTACCTTAAATTTGTCAGTGATAACCATCCTTTATGATAGATGATTTGAATGTCACTTTACGTCCCATTTGAGAATTTTTCCATCATTTCAAGCCGTTACCTCACATGTACATGTATAGCGGTGAATGGCTTCAAATTTCAAATTTTGACCTTTACTCATCACTCAAAGCCACTTAGCAGGTGACAGCGGGCATCGGATTGTAAGATCTCATTTCACGGACCGCAACTTTTACTTCTAAATGAAAAGCGCTTGACGAAGTAACAGGTGCTACCTGTTCTTATCGACTTAGATCAGTTGCGGCCGAGATTCGAAATCACGACCTTCTCATCACGGAACGAGCGCACTACCGACTGAGCTATACTGTTATGGTGATCCCCTTTGAATATGTTGTATTAAAAAGTGTCATCTTTAAGAAAACATCACCTCTAAAACGTTTCATATTAATTTTTCAAACTTTAAGTACATGCACTACTGGCTTTTAAAACCCCTGTCCGTATGAAAATCCACTGTCTTTCTCTGTATCCTACAGCATTTTCACAGTAATCTACGGTATATCTACAGTATGCTACGGTATGCTAGCTCTGTATGTACAGTAAATCACTGTATGCCACTGTATGTATCCCCAGCATGCCACAGTTACATACAGTAGGCTTCGATACGCCTACAGTATGCCACTGTATGGCTACTGTTTCCTACAGACAACTACGGTAAACCCCAGTATATGTCCCAGTACGCCCCTGTATATGTTCATTGAAGCAAAAAGAAGAAGTTTACACACTCCCAGAGCACTGTACGGTTACTTAAGATGTGGGATTATCAATTAAGTACACAGGGTTACTTACCTAAGAAATTTTTGAACATTATTTTAAACACATAGTAGTATTTTTTTTTTATTTGTTAAGAGACTTATTGTGTTCTTTTATAACTCTGAAATAACTATAATTAAGAATTAATAAATCGTTACTTCAAAAAATACTTATCTATCAATTTTTAGAATTAATTATAAAATTATTCTTTGGTTTGATTTATTGGTTAATTAATTAATTTATTTATTTTGCAAACACCTATTTAATCCATAAAATACTTGGAGTGACTTTGTAACTTTTGAAGAAAAAAAACGCCACCGGGGTAATGCTGCATTTTGGAAAATTGTAGCTTTTAAAATTGATATAGTTTCTTTGAAAAAATGAATATAATTAATTAACAGCATGAAATTAATCATTTTAGAAATAAATCAATCTATTTCTTGACAAATGCAGAGCTGCATAGTAGACACGGCACAAAATAAATAAGGTGAAGTGGTAAGTGAAAATTAAATAGAATAAATGACTTTAAAAATACAGAATTAATAAATGAACTAATTATTAATAATAATAATAATAATAATAATAACCTTTATTTACCCAGGATAACACAATAAGCATAAAGCTAGTTTTCATTGTGGTCCTGCATTAAAACATATTTACAATCACATAAGGATATACAAAATTAACGTTAATATAACCACAAGCTATAAAAATACAACACATACATATATAAACATGAAGAAGCATATCTTTTATACACTTAGACATTGGCAACTCAGAGGTTAGTGTGAATAAAGGGAAAGTCTTAAGCGACAAGTTTAGATGTATGCATAGAAGTAAATACGGCAAAGTACCGGGTACCTGTTTTATGGGCCAGATAAATTTTATCAAGATTCTATAGATAGAAGTAAAAAAAAAAAGACTGTTAAACATTGTATCTTGGATGTATACAACTGAATTCTTTCTTACAGGAGGAAGAGAACGAGAATGGTTCCAGTACTGAGACAGATGAAGAGAGCAGTCAGCACACACAGCTGTCCTCAGCCAGTAGCAATGAACAACACCAGGGAATTCCCTCGGCCACGTACCCAAATCCCATCAACTCGGGGGAGAACCCTGAGGCTATGATGTCCTACCCATCCACCAGCAGTATGCCCAGCCACCCAGCTTACCCTCCACCAGGCTGCTACTCTCCCCAAGGATTACCTGGATTACCCCCACAGGGATTGCATAATCCTTACTCTATGCAAATGAATAATCACATGTAAGTACCATAGAATTGATACAGGTGCACAAGAAAATTGCAGAGCAGGAAAAAAGGAATAATTTTGTTTTAAAAAATCAATTTTTCATTGAATCATAGAAAATAAGATTCTTAAACCAAATTTTTGAATATTTAGCAGTTTTACAGAATATACTGTATTGCAAAGGCTTGATAGTACATTTTAATGTATTTTTCTTTCTTTCTAGGCCACAACAGACACAACCCCTGAATCTATGTAGCAACCCTTCATACAACCCATCTATGTACATGTCATCTGGATATCCCTGCCCCCCCTGATACTACGTGCCTGATCTGTATGACATGTAGCGAAAGATTTATGAAAATTATGAGTATATTATAAGTATAGCGAAGATATGACAACTAAAATTTACTGTAAAGCAAGAAAAGACTGCACAATATAAGTACAAGGAAAACAAAAGTTGTTTCGTGGTTTGTGTGTCATGTTGCTTTCTTTAAATGGTTCACTGGTATTTAACTTTCATGAATAGGTCGCACTTGTCGATTTGAGATTGATGATGATCCGGCATGTTTTCTCAACACAAAGAATTCTTTCTGGTTTCGTAGAAAGGTTAGAAAAACCACAGGGAATTTGAGAATAAAAGTGAAAAATATAACAAGTGAAAGAAAAAGATGAAAGTTTTATTGAACAAACAACGACTCTAATCATGAAATGTTTTAAAAACAAATCGGATTTTGCTTGAAATCAAATCAATATACAAAGTTCTTCAAAACTTGAGAAACCTATAATTTCCAGGTGACTCTGAAGACAGATGTCTCTTGTTTCATTTCTTTCAGGGACAAACACCTTCCTTAGGGACGGGACCATCTGCTGCGTTTGAGGGCCAGTTTTATTTCTATTTCGAGGGAACCAATCGTACAGAGGGGAAACGCTATGGTTTTACTGACAAGGGGATATTGTTTCAAAGTATGTATCTACAGTGTATCTAGAAGACTACATCAGAAATGTAGCATTTTAAATTGTGTGCTCTAATGTTGGTCTTTCATGAATTTTCATTTAGGATAAGGTGCTTATTCTTTTCTGAGACACAAAAGTAAGAATTTCAGAAGTGCAATTTTTATCCATTTAAACTCATACAATTAATTAATTGTATAAGATTACATCCTATCGAATCATATACATGTATAACAAATTGTATAAATCAGTGTAGCATTTATAGTTTGTTTTTCTTTCCAAAAGACAGGACATATTGCTTGCAGTTTTATCTCAACATGAATGAGCGAGATATGGGGATATTTTCAGTCTACACCATCAAATATAATATCACGAATCAACAGTTCGTCTCCATAGGAAGAGACCTGGGAAACGGGTGGTATGTAATTACCGTAAATATCTGTTTGAATCCGGAAACTCGCGTAAGTCTTTTTTTTTTATCCTCTCTACAACTCGTTCCAATCGCAACTTCTCGGGCCTTTCCGACTAGCGGAAAAAATCGAGGTTTCCGACGTCTGACGGAAAGTCTCAAGATAATGTGATTGCATCATGTTCTAGGAGTAAATTGAAAGGCATCTACTTGTGCAGATATTTACAGTGGTACACTTTGACATAAGGCCTTGAATAAGAGTTATCTTTCTTGTTTAGATTGTCGTGGATGCCACAAGAGGGAACTCCGATCTGAGTGACATTGCAATAGATGACGTCACACTTATGCCTCATCCATGTGTGAAATATTGAAAGAAAAAACATTGATATTCTTCAATGCAATCTCTTAACATCCTGGAAACTGAAAAGTTTATTTCTAGAATTTCTTAAATTATTTCCGCAGTTTGGAAGAAGAATTTAATACAACAGTTACTATTATTTTGAGTTAAAACATAAATTTGGATCTAATGAAAATGAGAAAGAAAATCATCGAAGCAATGATAAACATTTGTGATATATATAACAAGAAATCAAGTTAATACGGATAAGTAATAATGCGCAATATACATTAATTCAAAGAATACATTGCACTGTATGTCATCAAAGAGTAAATGCCAAGGTAATACAATGATATATTAGTAAACAAAAACGGAAAAGTCTTGTACTTGAGTGATTTATGAAAGTCAAGTAGAGTAAACATATATGACAGGAAATGAAATTTTACAAAAATAGTATTCATTATGAACATAAATTAGCTTTTGGTAATATATTTGACGATTTATCCTCTTCTCAAGAAATAGTTCAGACTAACTTTAACAAAAGAATGGTGTCACATGTATTGTTGTCCCCGCTTTTGCGAAAGCGAAGGGGCAATAAATTTTATTCGCCTGTAAGTGTACCTTTTGAATGAAATATGATAGGGCATTCAAATTTAACACAATATGCCATAAATAATGTCATCTCATCCACAAAGACACCAAAAGTGGGGCATCACAAATCTTTGAATTTGCTCGTTACACTAAAATTATTTTTTAGAGTTCGTTTCATAAGCTACCCTCAAAATATAATCAATTTTATTTTATCCTTTGTTCACAGTGTCATATTCCTGGAACATCATCAGGGGTTGAATATTAACAAAGAGAAAAGAAAATTATTTGCCATATTCCCTTTCGTTAGAATTTTCTATACTTTATAAAATGGATATGTTAAGAAATCTTGGAAGAAGGTTGTTAAAGAAAAAACTTAAAGAAAAAAAATTATTGCAGACAATGATTTATATTTAGCTTTACTTTAAAGCAAAAGATTGGTCTTAAAAAAAATAATGATCATTATCCATATCAAGTTGATATTTTTTTCTATAATTCACTATAAGAACGAAAATCTATCAAATGACTTCTTCTTCAAAGTTCGATATCATTTAACTAGTATAGTAATAACGTTGACAGCTGCCATGCATTCTCTTTTCTGTGATAGTCTTTATGCTGTGTAGTTGTTTAAAGATTCCATTGCAAAAGTGTTTGCATTCTCATTTCTGTGGCAGCCTGTATGCTGTGAAGTTGATCTTCTCTTAGAGATTGTTGGTATGAGTATAAAGCGCCCTGATTGTTTCCTGTCATCTGTTGACAAATCCCTAATATCTGCCATGCTAAGTTTTTCACGATTGGACGAATAAACTCTACCCGATCATAGTGAATTAAAACTTGCAAATCATCTAAAGCATGTTGTGCTCTGATTAAGTCTACATGTGTGCAGCAAAAAAATTCTAGCATGTATAACATTACAAAGGGTGGAATATATAAGCAAGGCACTTGGTTTTGTAGACTAGACTGTTGTTCTGGTATCAATTCACTGATGTAAAGAATGTTAATGTTAAGTTTTATATCCCATGCTACAGCTTTTTTCATTTTTGTTGACCAGGGCTGACCCCCTAAAGCGTTCATATACATCTCCTCATCTACATTAAGAGAATTGTGCATCACATATGGCTGTGCTAGCGTGACTTTTATCACGTCTATTATAGATAAAGCTTCCATATATCTAAGTGTTTTGTAATAATACAAGGCTACATACAACATATCAGAAATACAACCAAACTTCGCTGCATATTTCAGGATATGACAGGAAATTTTGTCAGCCCTGTATGTTGATTTGTTTTCTTGTGGGTAAGTATTCATATGTAATATAAAAGCCAGATTCTGTAAGATAGAGTTTGTAAGACACTGATGCATAATGATTTGATTCTGTGTTAGGGGTAAAGACATCGTCTGTTCTATTATACGCAAATTCTGTATACATCCATGTGCGTTTGAGGCTGATAGTGAGCCTCTGGACGTATCTACTTCTCTAAATAACGTGAGATCAAAGTCAACCTCAGAAAACTGGGCATCCTCCTCTGCACAAAAGTAAATGTCTGGATCTCGCATGAAATCTATGCATCCATTGCAGGACAAAATCGTAAGAGTCTCCATCATGGATTGTATACCCATCTTATATAGCGTATGCAGTTTAATAAATAAACTATTTTGGGCTTCACCATGAATATTATTGAGAAACATGTTGTTACTGGGAATGAAAAAGTTTGGACAGACCCCTTCATACACCCATTTGAGGATGAGTTTAAAACAAACCCAAGAACAGTACAGGAGAGTATGCGGACACCATTGGGGCATCATATTTTGTTGAATTGCCCAGAAAACTGCTGTCTTCATGTGATAGGAACACAGTAATTTATCACCATCGCCTAATCCTTTGTTAATTACCCTATTTAGAAATAATTTGAGTAATCCATATGTTAAGAACTGGGGATGGTTCATTGCATAAACAAGTTTTTGTTCTGCCAAAGAGAAGGAAATTCTCCATTCATTGGTTTCGTGTCTTCCTAGTTTATGTCCAATTGCCACAAAATGACATCCACTTTTCACTATGTCATCAACAATATGAGGCGGGGGCCATGAATGACTTCTGTCTATCCATGAGGAGGCAGATGGAGGCCAAATATCCGATGCAAAGCAGTAGGCAAGATCATATCCTAGTATTCCATGATATCTACTGACACAAGGACCATGGAGATAGGAGCTTTGAGCCTCCGTAGAGCACTTAATTTGTCTGTGCTTAGAACTAGATATATAAAATCTATTTTTCATTCTAAAACAGGCACCCTGAATTTCACTATGTAATCTTGGTGAGAATAAATATAACAAAGTGAATCCTGGAGGGCTCTCGGAACAATCACAGAGTATCAGTTCCTTGCTGCTATTGTTATAATATTGAGACTCATGTTCGTCCCAGATCACACGGTATCTATTTGGCCAGCTCATTTCGTCTAAGTCTGAATCCACTAGTCTGAATCCTTCTCTTTGACTTCCACTTCTCATTGTGATGTCAGAATTTTTTCTCATTTGATTTGACAGTATATTTATTAGATCCATCACGTCTCTCCTGGCTCCAATTTCCAATGACGTCCCAACATCGAGGCACAGTCTGAGAAACATAAATGCTGACATGTTCTTTATGTCCACCATGCCATTACTGAAAAAAGAAAAAAATGAAAAATATATTTTACTTCACTTTAACAGCTTCTGTTAAATATTAAGCAAGAGGAATATTAGAGTAAAACCAATATCTCACGAATGGATATAGCTCGCAATGATTTCCAGTAGCTTGTGAGTGTTGGATTTGGATCAAGTAAAATTATAAGTACAATGTTAATGTAGATGACAGGTTTCTATAAAAGCAGTTGCGGAGGACGGTTCAGAAGAGATAATTTAAGCTTTAAGCCAAGACATTTTCCACAAAAAAGTACTCTTTCTTGAGTGTTTTAAGTTATAAAAGACTCGAGCATTACTTCAAGCCATTGTTTAAAGTATTTTACTCGTTAAATCAATTTTATTAACGATTATTTGATTGATTGATTGATTGTATATTGTTTAACGTCCCTCTCGAGATTTGTTTCACTCATATGGAGACGTCACCGTATGCCGGCGAAAGGCTTCAAATTTTGACCTTTACTCGGCACTCAGTGCCATTGAGCAGTGAGGGATCTTTATCGTGCAAACGCCTGCCGCTGACACGGGGCCTCGGTTTTTAAGGTCTCATCCGAAGGACCCACAACTTTCACTTCAAAGTGCCGAGCGCATGGCGAAGGAACAGTTGCTACCAATTTTAACGACTAGGTCAGTCGCGGCCGAGATACGAACTCACGACCCCCCGATCACGGAGCGAGCGCTCTACCGACTGAGCTACCGTAAACGGTACGATTATTTGAGAAGTATATTCTAAATAAGTAATTTTGTACTATGATTCAAAAATTGCAAAGACAACTGTTAGTTAATGCGCATCTTACTGAACAAATGTACAATTAGCTTGTTTTTTAGCACTTATATTGTAACTCTTAGGTTAAACACTTTAAGGACAGATGCTACAAACTAACTTGTCATAACAATTAAAATAACAACCTGCGTCATGCTTCTTTCAGAAAATGAGCAAGTTCAACCGCGTAGTTTTTAATTTTTCATTCAAATCTACATAAAAATGGAATTTGTATTGAGGATACATTTTATAGTTCAGTAAGGATGGCTGCAGAAAGGTAGAATTTTTAACATCACAGAAGTTTTACAATTTCTTAATACATTATTTTGGAACATTTTTAGTTGTTTTGTTAGTATGCATACTTACGTATGGGAATGTCTAATGGAATCCATTTTCCCAAGAGTTGAAAAGTTTCAGATACTATAATTAGGACAAGAAACTTCCCTTGTGAATCATCTTACATATTCCTGTTGTGTCATTCTGATTATTTATTGGTTTATTATGCAGGTAGCCAAATTCTGTAACAAAAATTTATATGACTTTAAGCAGTTTTTAACACAAAGTGTTGTGATCGTCATTCAAAACTCAGTTATCTTTGACAAAGCAGTGGTTGGCATTTATGTAAACAAAAGCAAATATATAATTAAATTGGGTATATGGTATAAGATAACATATACTTCTTTCAAACCGTGTAATACAGGGCTTTATATAAAATGTTAAAAGAAGATCAGTCAAGAGGATCAAATAAGAACTTTAGATAAAATATATTTTAAAAAAATACCCTAAATGACTTTAAATCAACACAGAATACGATATAAACCATGGAGTCTTCTGTGTGAGTTATTGCTCAGAAAGAGATGTTTTATTTTCATAAAAAAAGAATGATGTACTTAAAAGTCTCCGTCATTGTTATAGAATCAAACAGGCAAATTATGGGCATGAATCTAATGAGTGCTAGACCTTTCACAATTTATGTTTTAGATTTTATGATAAACCCAAAGTCCATGCATAGTTTAGGTACAGGAACAGCTGTATGTTGTATGGCTAAATGTTAGATATCAAATATGTTTGACGCCTATGAGGAAAACTTTAAACTTAATTATAGTTTATATAGACTCTACCGACTTTTAAAATGAATGCAAATGTCTCCATCGTTCATTGTTCAGGATCTCGAGTATAAAAGAGTTTCTGTTCTATAAAGATTTCATCTTTTCTAGGGACATTGTTTTAGCATCATTGTATTATCTTCGCACTCTATTGAAGTCCCTGCATCTATGGTTCAGATCCAAGGTTAAGGTCATTCGGAACAATATTTTAAAGATTTGAGTTTTCTTAAAAATCAAATTTTAAGACAAAATTTCTCTGGTATCTGTATCATAAAAATAGGTTATAATCCTTTTACTTGATACGACAGAATAATCCTGGCTTTTGTTTCAAATAATCAGAGCTTCGGATATGTCTAAACTTGGTATTCTACATTTTTATGAAGAAAAATATAGAACAAATAACTAAGCAACCGATAACAAACAATGAATTTGATGTATTGATTGATTGTATGTTATACGTTTAATTTGAATATTTTTATGACATCACTATATACTGGAAAGGGCGTTCAAACTGAGACCTTTATTCGACACTCATGGCCATTGAGCAGCGGGGGCTTATATAGTGCCAACGCGTACTTGACACGGGACCTCGATTTGTAAGGTCTCCTTCGAAAGGCCTGCATATTTATCTTCAATGCGCTCCTTCTCAGCGGCAGGCTTTGATAGGATAAAGATCCCTCACTGATCAGTGGCCCTGAGTGCCGAGTAAAGGTCAAAATTTGAAGCCCTTCACCGGCATATGGTGACGTCTCCATATGAGTAAAACATTCTCAAGAGGAGCGTTAAACAATATACAATAAATCAATGCAATCATGGTGAAAAAACAGTTGCTACTTTCTCTTTTTGTATCGACTTTGATCAGTAGCGGCCATAATACGTACAACTTGCCGATAATGAACTGAGCTATCATGAAGGTCAAGACTTCAAAAATTGAAATCGAAAATTTATCTTGGTATGGCATACCTTTGCGTCAAACAAATTTTAACCTTTGAGGGGATTTATTGGACATTAATTAGAAAATTTTAATTTGAATATGACCATGTGGTAAGAAACTTTCAACAAATTTGTTTTAGAAAAGGTATACATAACCATATGTAGACATTAAAAGGGTAATACACATGTCATACAAGTATTAGAACTCCTCAATTCCAGGGAAGAAGACAACTAAGTTCAAAATATGTTGTAACTATTTAAAGAAATATGTATCTCAATTTTTCTGAGGACTTCAACATTAATTTTTCATGAATGTACTTATTAATTAATATCTAGATATTCATACATTGATAAAGGTTTTTTTTTTTTTGCTGATATTATGTAACTTTTGTCTTTTATATCAAAATAAGTCTCGAAAACAAAACACTCTTGTTTTTATTAACACAAGACATATATTATATATATTTTAAACAACCTTCAAGAAAACTGCTCTTCCAAACATAGGAACAGTAGATTTTCATCTTAACCAAACCTTTTGTTAATTATTCCTCTTCATGAAAAAAAAATTACAGAGCTAGCATGAACTAAAAAATAATTGACAAACCTTCAATGTTTGTTATGCGACAGAGGAGACCCTCCCTTTATTATATTCCTGGAATGTTATAACAGAGACGAGAGAGGGGTCTGTATCATTTATTTTTTTCTTTTGCCACGTCATAAACGATCATTGGGTTAATTTCCGGTTTGAAAAGAGCGATGTTATCACAACGCAACACGGAAAGCCTACAAAAATAGGTGGGTCATAATTTTGCTTGATTGGTATCAAAAGAATTAAACCAATGTTATCGTTTAGATCTCAACTATTTTTCTGATCATAATAATCCTTCTGACTCCAATGTCCGGTACTCTCCACGATTTTTAATATAGCATTCCGCAAACATACTCTGAAAAATGCTGTGCATCTTACCTAACTGATTACAGAAGTAAATCTTATCCTTTACATTGAATAGATCAATAATTATCAAAATTCATAAACTTTAATTAACTTATTATTATGATTTATTTCAAGAATTACAAGGAAGACACTTATAAAAGACTGTTATGGGCAATCTGTTTATAAACTTGTAGCAGATGACACAAATGGGATTTTTTTAAATACATCCTAATTATTGCTATTATAGAGACAGGTTCTCGGAAAGAAATATTTGATAAAAACATTTGTGTCATTGAAATCCAATTATCATATGATATAAGAATTTATTGCTCAAATAAAAAAAAATTTATTTAATTTAAAAGAATTTTTCCTTGTCTGCAAATCATTTTATATATTCCTGTTATGTAAATTTTTTTATGGAATGTAGGAAACATTCTGTTACTATAACATTGATAATATTTAAACCAGCATCATAACAAGATGTTGTGATAGTACTTCACCATGGTTTGACAACGTGGATTAGATTAACGTTGATTTAATGTAAAGGAAGTACGTAATTATACTTGATAAATGGTGTTAAATAAAATTTATTTCTTTCAAAATATTTAATACATGGCTTTAAAGAATGTGAATTACAGATGCTACAAACAAACATTTCATATAAAAAAAAATGAAAATAACACTTGTTTCACGTTGATATAATGAACAATTTAAGAACCCTTTCTACACTGATTCTTAAGTATTTTTTGCAGTTAGAGTGATATACCCTTAGACCTAAATTCTAAAAAAAACATAATAGACATTTACAATATATTACTCAATTTGTAATTAATTCAAGTATTCTTAACATTTTAAAAAGGCCAAGATGTAAATGTGTTATTTTCATGCATTGTCTCTATTGAAGTAAATAACTGCAATTTCTATTCATAGATACTGTGTTGTCTTAGGAACATTTTTCCTGGGAGTAAACGACATGCACCTTATAATGAATATTGAATAAAAAAGCTCAAATTGTATATACTCAATGTATTTTTCTCAATGTCCAAAAAATGCACTTTAGTATAGAAGGTCCTTGAACAAAAGAGGTTTGGATCTTGATACAATTTTTACAATAATGGGATTAAAAGCGGAAAAATTGAATATATAGATTAATAAGGACCTAAGAAGAAAAGTAGAATTTTAAACATCATAGAAGCCTTACAATTTCTTAATATTTTAACAATTCATTATTTGCATGTTTTACACCCAAATTCTGCCCCAAAATGTTTGCCAATCTAAGCAACCATTTTTTTTTGGGGGGGGGGTGCTACAACTGGTCCTTAAAGAACTATTATATTATCCATTAGATTAAGAATTTGAAATGAGAAATCAAAAAATGCATTATATGTTTTGGCATGTTTACAAGAAGTTATTCAAATCACAATATTCTCATTGTTCTAGTGGAAGGGTGTGTCTGTAATATTTTAAATAGTGATTGCTCATTTGAAAATGTTACATATCAAAGATAATAACTTTGTATTTTAAAACACTCAGTAAGATAGGACGACAGAAAAAAATAGGTATACATGACAGCTCACATATTTTATGAGTATTTTTTCCATTCATATTTCGTATCGGTATCATACTTATATCATTCTTATATCATGCTGACATACTGGGTACACGTAATCTTACTACAGGTTTATTTGTCAGTATCTAATAAGTGCCTGACATTCCCCCAAAAAATTGATCAAGGCCCATACAGAGTTCAGGTACAGGAACTAGTCTATACCAAAGCCCATAATTCAAATACACGCTTTGGAATAAGGTGTTCTTCAAATGTAAAATATTAACATAATTTCATATTAAGTGTTTTTTTTTTCATAGGGACATCTGTCATGTTAGTTGTTCGCTCAGTTATGGTAAGCTCGTAACCCTCTTCTTAATTGCACAACAAGTGTCTCTATCATGTCCCTTATTCAGGCTCAAGAAAACTATAAACAATATTATATTATAACCCCCCTAGAAGTATCTGCGTCAATAGTTTAGCTCCAATGAGACGTAAATTGGTAAAAATCTTTAAATTTAGTTTTTCCGTGAAAATCTAATCTACTCATGAAATACAAGAGAACTAGCATTAAATTGAATGTTTCATTTTTTTATTTTTTTTTATTTATTTATTTATTTATTTTTTTGTTTGAAAATGCGAGAAAAATGCATGAGTGCGGGGAAACGATACATACGTGATTATGCGTTAGAAGTAGTAAAACGTAAATGTGTTAAAATTCGTGACTGCAGGGAAGGAAGTTAATATCATTATTTTTAACATAAGACACGTTCGGAATATTTGGATATTTCAATTTGGTCCATTTTTGGGATAAGATGTTGCCAATATTTCCAATGACATCTTATTTGATGCAGACCCATTGCATATGTTGCTACCCATTTAGCTACCGTGATGGTTATCCTTTATTGGACATTTTCGGTTGGGTGAACTTCTACTGCACTATCGATAATGGACAAAGAGTATGGAAACCATAAATAGCAATTATGAAATGATAAAATAATAAGAACTCGTTAGTTTTAAATGACGTTTATTTTGATCATTTAGTATACAGCACCTTACTATTTAAAGTATTTCTGAATTGGATTAGTAACTAGGCTTTTCCTTCATCAGTGTTCTACAATATTTCAATTCAGATCATTGTGCCTTGAGTAATATTATAAACTCTGATTGAATAGCAAACGTATATATTATGCTTTTTAATTTATTAACTGAATTTGTCACACAGTATAATCATTTTTTTAATCAGTCCTCCCTGGACCTTACACCTAGCGCCTTCATCAGCTTTGGTACCTTTTTTGATATAAAAGTGTTATATGCTGCATGATTTTCCCTTACAAAGTCAAGAAGAGGCCTTTAATCAGTCATTCTATGATAAATTTACCAATTCAAGATATAAAACATGAAAAGAATAATTGTATCAAAAACAAAATGAATATAATAAAGGACATATCAGTGAACTTGAAAAAAAGTAGTGTCCACAAATCGGGCATCGTTAAATTTTTACAACAATTTTAATATTACATTGATTTTAAGGTAAGGTTACGAAGGTTAATGCTTGATCAAGTCTTATTATTTTTCAAATTACACTGAATTTAACCAATTTTGTGACTGATGTTCAGTATGGAAAGCTAAAATACGATTTATAAAGTTTTGCATGAATCTGAAATTAAATTAAAATTTTGATAAAAATATAGTTGCGGAAGTTAACGTTACGGAATTGAATTCCCCATCAATAAAAGTTAAAATTTTGGCTATAGTTAAAATCAAAGATTGTTTTAAGATATTAAACAAAAGTATGAAGCATTTCGCTCCTAAAATAATAAAAAAGTGTATACCTTTAATGCAAAAAACTTTCCTGAAATACCGTTACGGAAGTTTACTTATATTTTTAAGAGAGCCAACAGTTTTTCTGTAATTCATTTTGTTATCTCAAAAATGTAATCGTCTAAAATAGCTGAATCGCTACTAGATTCAAAGATGTGAGGTTCCGTGGTCACTTTCAGATAAGTTTCAGTTCTTTTTAAAATCTGCATTCTATTCGTGTAATTTGGGGAAAAATGGTTACGGAAGTTATTCTATTTTTATAGACATGCAATGATTTTGCATGAAAGAAGATCCATGCATTTTTTGCGAGAAGTGGTTTGATTTCATTTTATATAGGATGAAAAACTTTTTTTAACATTTATCGCAATCTGTTTAATTTGGGACTCTTTTACGGCTGAGAATTCCATCTTGTTATTGTAAATAAATTTAGGGACATGAAGATTTGCAGTTGAATTCGTTTTTCTACATTACATTATTTTCTTATCGAAACTTTAACTGCATTTATATAGGTATATATTTACAAAACCATGTGTGTATGTTCAGACTTACGGTTGAAATCGATCATAAAATTTATAGTCAAGATGTTAGAACGGTATGTTTGTAAGCGACATAGAAAAATCTTAATTGGTCATGTTTTTGTAGAATGACTGTGATACCATAGTTTCTAGGCATTGATCTATTGTAGAAAGATATATCGCAAAGTTAAAAGTATACTAAACTTTGAACAGTGTCTGGCGTCATCCCAGATCTATTCTTCCAAGTGTTGTAGAAATAATTGCTGGATATTAAGTTTGTAGAAAAGAAGTACATGAATAAAATACATTGAATTTTGAATATTCCTTTTATGTATATTTCAATAGCAATTACAATGTATCATTAAAAAGTTAACAAATGAACTATGCAATGTTTTTATATGGGTAATGAGACCCATACTTAAGGTCCTGTAGTTGCTATTTTGTAAATGTTTAACCAATCGAGGACATAGATTAAAAAATATATGTTGTGTGACAAATTCAGTTAAAAAATTGAAAAGCATAGTATCTATGTTTGCTGTTCAATCAGAGTTTATAATATTACTCAATGCACAATGATCTGAATTAAAATATTGTAGAACACTGATGAAGGAAAAGTCTAGTTACTAATCCAATTCAGAAACACTTAAAATAGTAAGGTGCTGTAAACTAAATGTTCAAAATAAACGTCATTTAAAACTAACGAGTTTGTATTATTTTTTTCATTTCATAATTGCTATTTATGGTTTCCATACTCTTTGTCCATTATCGATAGTGCAGTAGAAGTTCACCCAACCGAAAATGCCCATTACAATTAATAAGTCTTATCTAAAAAGTGCATCTTCATGAATACATCGTATCTAAAATGTTTCAGTGATATCAAACTTTCATGAATACGCAGCACAGTTAAGGTAACAGTAAGGAGGCGGTGTCTTATTTTAACGGGAAATGTTTACTCTGACGTCACACAAAGTATAAGGTCTTCAAAATACAACAAAATGAACTTATTTGCTTTTCAAACTGCTGGATAGCTGTATACTAAATAAAAACTTACTATTGCATGCAGATTTGTCGTTTGTTAAATCCCACACAACAGTATATAAACTATGCATTGATCGCAATGCATTTGTCAACGTGACTTCATCGCTCAATTTTAATGACGCAATTTGTACACAGTGAGATGCTGAACAAATCACACTTTGTACAATGAAAAATGTCTTTTGTTATCAAATAAAATATTGTAAGCTCAAGGGTAAAAGGGGATATCAAAGTTGATTTGGAATTAAAAAGGTTCTAAAAATTCTAACATCAGGTGTCCAGTGCGTTGGGAGATAATACCAGTTGTCTCACCTAGTTCTTAGCTTAAACTGCTTTGTGCTGCTGATGCAACTTATCTGAAAATAAACTGCGAGGCACTTATATTTATAACCTTGGGAAGTAGTCATGTGACATGAATTAACATATGAAAAAATTTGTACGGTGACACTCGACCAATCACAGCACTGTACGGCGCCGTACAAACAAAGATCTGTCAAACAGTGTCAAACAACGTCAAACAAGGCTGCCGTACAACGAGGATTATAACTACAAAAATGGAATTAAATTACACAATAACAATAAGAGTAATATGGTATGGATCCGAGAGATGTTCTCATCAACTGTAAGTAAACATTTCATGTGAATTAAACCCGTATTTCATGATAGAAAACTGCAATCGTACAGCAAACGATATTCAAATAGCTCTGTTAAAGTAAAAATGTGTAACTGCCACTAAATCCCGTTTAACGTGAAAACCCTTGATGAATCTTAGTAAAACATAGTCAAACATTAATTTTGTGGATATTCACAAGCAAAAATAATATCGAATTGCCTAACAAAAATACAACTTGCTCAAATGAGAAATTCTGGCTAATACAAATAAGATTTCGGCGGGATGTAAACAACTTCCATGACTCCAACAATCGGGTGCAATAGGGCGACTTCGATTCATACCCGAGTATTAACTCTTGGTTGACGTCACATGACCGGATGTTTACACAAACATGTGGTTTTCAAGCGAACTCATATGAGTTTGAAGGGTAGCGAAAATAAAATAAATTTCCTCTATGAGTTTTAAAAGGCGGTCGAATAGGCCCATTTTGACATCATCTGTTGAGTTAATTTTTTCTACAGCTTTTGCTGCAGTTGAAATGTTTTTCTTTTTCAGCTCTGAACTTTTTTGGTTTCGAATTTGAATTTATGTCTCTGCTGTTATCGAGCAGTAAGCCAGAAAAATCTAATCAAATAAACATATATTTATATAAATTATAAAGCGTTCATGTAGAAAGTAAGTTTCGAAGTTTGCTTTTAAGGATAAGCGATGCTAAACATAATGTTTAGTAAAAAATAATTACTACGTTCGAGTTTTTCTTTCGACGCCGCCATATCGAAACTCTAGTAATCCTACTGTATGGCTGGGTTAGCTTGGGTAGAGTTCATAAGGTCATATGACGTATTTTGAGTAGTAACTATGGTCGTTCGATTGAAACTCAAGTAACTCGAGTACGTACTCGGGTACGAATCGAAGTCGCCCATTATGTCTATGTCAAGCGCTTATTTGACTCATAAATAATCAAGTAAAATACAGTAACATGCAAAGATTTTGAAGGTATGTACATGAATTCGTAAAATATAGCATTTCCTGTATAAATCCAAGCAACAAGTATGTCAAATGTGCTAGAATTAGACGATACCATGTTTAGGTAAATAATCAAAGGACTGAAATGTGGAAGTGTAGTTAATGCATTATAAAATCCACCCAGATAATATTCCCAATAAATGTTGACACAATTAAATAAAAAAAAAGAAACTTATTAATTGAATAATACCCCAGGCCATTACAATATTATTTGCAGTTAAATAAAAGGTTGTAAACTTGAATGCGATGTCTATTATAGTACTTTATTTATTAACTGCCCGTATATTCTCCAGATAAATCATACTGTTGTATTTTTATGCAGATATATTGAAAAGGTAATAGAAGGACCTAATAAATCGATTTATTGCAAGGGCATGCCCTCAATGTATCTTGCCAAGTTTTACACATAAACTCAAGAAGCATTAAGATATCTGAAAAGTGCTGCGAGCCTCATGGAATCTTGCGATTAAAATAGTTATATTTAATGTAGTTGACCAGCAAAATATTAAACTTGCCGTCAAACAAATTAAATTTTAAGAATAAAAAAATGGAATCTATATGGGTTCGAAGCACTTTTAAAAACTACATTTTGTGTTGAAAAGTATTATAAATTGAATTAAGATTTTGAACTTGGTTATGCCCTTGCAATATTGGAATTTATAGATGACCTATAAATGGCAAGTATTGTTGCTAAAATCACGTGACAAGTCTAAATAAAAAAATTAAATGTCATCAACATATATATTTGAAACACATTACATTTTTTTTATATCAATGACTTCCTAAAAAGAATCGTCCATCCTAATAAAGTATTCATTTTTGTCTTAAAAATCGCTTGTATCTCCTTTTGTTATGTTAACTGTACTGCGTAGGTTGTACTTGTCAATTTGACAATTTGAGGTTGATGATGACCAAGCTTGTTATCTAAACACAAAGGATTTTAATTCCTTCTGGTTTCGACAAAAGGTAAAAAACAAAAGGAAAGACTTAAATAAAAGGAAAATTTAGGTAATTGTTAACTTAAGGCACTATTAAATAAGCCCTAAGATCTAAATCCTATAACTTCTCTTACATTAGATTGTGGTAGAGGTAGCTAGTGGGAGCTCCGATTTGCGTGACATTGTAATAGATGACTAATTCATAATTATTACAATTTAAAGTAAAAGATTACATATTATACAATGTATATAATGCAATAAGGAAATGTTTTAGTTTCTACATAAATTTCTTATTTATGCATTTTATTTTGCAAATATATGCCTTTACAGTCAATTGACAGCAATGCAACACTGTATACGAGCAAACAATCAACAATATATTTGTTATAAACTATTTCAAGTTAATTTCCTCTACAATTCACAATTAAAGTTAATTTCCTCTACAATTCACAATGAAAGAAATTTACACTGATTTTAAAAAAATCTATCGAGTGAAATTTTTCTTCAAATTTTTTTTATAAAGTGACGGATAATAATGATTCTCATTTTTGTGGCACTTTGTATACTGTGGAGTTGATCTTCTCTGAGAGATCGTTGGTATGAGAATAACGCATCGCGGAGGTTCCCTGTCGTCTGTTGACACATCCCAAAAATATGCCATGATATGTTTTTAGCGGTAGGATGTATATGCTGTCCCTGATCAAAGCAAACAAAGCCCCTTAATTTATCTACAGCTGATTTTCCTCTGATTGTGTTTATATGTTTACATCAAAAAAATTCTAGCATGTATAACATAACGAAGGGTGGTATATATAAGCAATGCATATCGTTTTGTAGACTGGACTGTTGTTCTGGTCTCAGTTCTTGAATGAAAAGAATGTCATTGTTCAGGTTGATATCCCATGCTACAGCTTCTCTCATTTTTGTAGTCCAGGACTGACCCCCTACAGCTTTTCTATATTTCTCCTCATCTACTTCAGATTTGTATATCACGTATGGCTGTGCTAGCTTGACCTTTTTCACATCTATCAAAGCCAATGCTTCCCTGTATCTAAATGTCTTGTAATGATACATGGCTTAAAACAACATGTCAGAAATACAACCAAACTTCGCTGCAAATTTTAGGGTATGACGAGACATTTTGTCAGCAGTGCATTTCATTTTGTTTTCTTGTGTATAATTATTCATATGTACCGTAAATGCCAAATTTTGGAGGACAGTACTTATAAGTTTTTGTAGTATAATGACATTATACTGAGTCAGGGGAATTGTAAAAGTCTTTTCTACTACATGTAAAAAAATTCATAAAATTTCGAACGATATAATAAATAAATCTGTCTTGGGTGTTTATTTCTCTAAATAATCTAAAATCAGAACCAGCCTCAGAAATTTCAAAATCTTCAATTGACCAAAGGGGAATTCTGGGACCCCGAATGAACTCGATACATTTATTACAAGAAGGCATGGAGAGAGTTTCAAGAATGGATTGTATACCCATCTCACAAAGTTTATAAAGTCTAGTAAATAAAACGTTTTGGGCTTCACCATAAATATTACTGATAAACATGTTGTTGCTTGGAATAAAAAAGTTAGGACAAACCCCCTCATACACCCATTGAAGGATGATTTTAAAGCAGATCCAGGAACTGTCAATAAGAGAATATGGAAACCAGAGGGGTATCGTATTTTGTTGAATCGACCAGAAAACTGCCGTCTTAATATGATAAGAACACAGTAATTTATCATCTCTTCCGTTGTTAATTTTGCTATTTAAAAATAATTTGAGCAAGCCGTATGTTAGGAACTGGGTATGGTGCATTGCAAACACAAGTTTTGTTCTGCCAAAGAGAAAGAAATTCTCCAGTCATTACGTTCACGTTTATGCCTTTCTAGTTTATGTCCAATTGCCACAAAATGACATCCATTTTTCACTATGTCATCAACAATATGAGGCGGGGGCCATGAGTGACTTCTGTCTATCCAAGAGGAGGAAGATGAGGGCCAAATATCCGATGCAAAACAATGGACAAAATCATATTATAGCATTCCATGATATCTACTCACACAGGGTCCATGGAGATAAGAGGTCTGAGAATGTGTAGAACACATAAATTGTCTGTGTTTAGAACTAGATACATAATATCTGTTCTTCATTCTAACACAAGCTTCCTGGATTTCAGTGTTCGATACTGGTGAAAGAAGATATAACAAGGTGAACCCTGGCGGGCTCTCTGAACCGTCACAGAGTATCAGTTCTTTGCTGAGATTGTTATAATATTGAGACACGTGTACTTCCCAGATCACACGGTGATTATCTGGCCAGTACATAATATCTAGATCAGTGTCTATTGTTCTGAATCCTTCCCCTCGACTTCCAGTTGTAATGATAGAGTATTTTCTCATATTTCCCAGTACGTTTATTACAGAAATTACATCTCTGATAGCCTCGATTTCCTTTGCTGTCCCTAACTTAAGACATAGATGGAGGTTAACAAATGCTGACATATTCCGTGTGTCCGCCATACTATTCCTGATAAGAGAGAAAAGTAAATAACTACCGTAGAATTTAAAGCAAGTCAACATTTATGGATACCGGAATGTTAACATGCAAAAATGAACGCGACTTCCAATATCTTGACAATGATGATACAGGGTACACGTAATTATGTAGACTTAAAGTTCATGTAATCATCTCCCTCTCCCTTCTTTTAGACATGCTGCTTTTTTTATACTTTAAAATAATATTGTTCATCCTTTTCTCCACTGAAGAAATCTGAAATATCACACTAGGATTAAACTATTGAGGTGTCTTGCGGTGATATTATCTAATAAAACCTTTGTTACCATGAGTATCGAATAAATTTGACATTTCACATTGATCGGACGATTTCTTGTTTATGCATTCATAGATAATGAATTGGTGTTTCTTTTTTTTTATCTGTAACAAGAACTTTTCAGGGATTTATGACTAAAGTAAAGATCAAGCCTACCTATAATAAGAAAGTAATTATTAGCAATATTTATGGAATCCGATCACAATTGCTTTTAATGTAAAATTGAATCATGGTTACTTCACACACATATTTAGGAAACTATTTAAACATATACTGTGAAATCACTTATTTTCGTGGGGGTTTAAATTTCATAGTTTTCTAGGTATGAGGAGACCCACGAATTAATGTCCACCATGAAATGTAATTTTTCAAATATGTTAATACTAAACAATTCCTCATCCACAAAATTAAATCCAAATGAACTCATATCTTTTCCTTAAATCGCGAAAATTTGATCCCCCAAAATATATGATTTTACAGTAATTTATTTCTGCCACGAATAAACTAAGTCCTATTTGTGTTGAATATGAATTGATACAGATATTCAAATAATTTTGATATTATTTAACGTACTGTTAGCAAGAAAACTTACGCATGGAAATGTCTAAAGAAATCCATTTTCACATGTAAGAAATGAAAACGCTCAGGTGCGACCTGTACCTCTAGAACTGGAAAAGTCCCTTGCATACTATTTACCCATTGTGTCATTTTATTTTTAATTTATTATACATGAAAAATATTCTGCATCCACTATTGATCATATAAAAGTTTAACCAGTTTCAATACAAGCTGTTGTGATCGTAATTTTAAACTCGGGTATGCTTGACAAAGAAGTGGATAATATTGACATAAATTTGAAAGCACTTGTTTAATTATATTTTGCAAATGGTATCGGATAATGTTAATTTTTTTCAAAACATGTAATACGGGGTTTTGTTGAATGTTAGAAAGAGATCATATTACCCTTCAAATATTGATCTTGGGATGATATATCCCCAAAAAATACTTTAAATGGCTTTACATGTACGCAGCATGTGATACAATCTAAACAGATAGTGTGACTCATTCTTTGGAGGGGTGGGCGGTTGGTTATAAGTCATATAAAGAAAACGATTGCTCATAAAATTGACATATATTTTGTATATCCGACATAGAAAATGTGCACAAATCGATTAGTACTCGATCTTTCACAAAATAATTTAAATTTGTGAACCCAAACCATAAATAATTCAGGCACAAACCCAACGCTATGGTGTTCCTATGTTTTCAATGAAAATAATTATAAATTCGCTATATCAATTTATAACCGGTCAACCAATTACTAGTACTCATTTGGAACGATGGTAACATGTATTTGTTAGAAAATCTGTAGTTTATTGGCAAGAAAAAGAAATCAAATGTATATATGAACAGTATTTTCTTTAAAAGCGATTTCGAAAAAAAACATCTCTGTGTTG
This sequence comes from Saccostrea glomerata, assembly GCA_003671525.1. NCBI lineage: Eukaryota > Metazoa > Mollusca > Bivalvia > Ostreida > Ostreidae > Saccostrea > Saccostrea glomerata. Next base: position 290,722 of record PRKT01000572.1, on the reverse strand, counting down.
AACACATCTATATGAGGTGATTCCCCCAATCCAAATCATTTTCCGTGACTTCTACTTTTCATAACACCGATGTCATCACAACGCAGCCCCATATTGGATACCAAAGAGTTTTAATTTATTTGCTTTAATGTTATCACAAATTCTCGTTAAATTTTCAACCACACGTATCTCTTATCCCCATTACGTCTCTCCTGGCTCAAATCTTCAGTATTTTCCCAACTTTGTGACACAATATTACTAACCCCTATTCTGAAAAAAAACATCTTGTACATCTTTTCCACATTACTGATTAAAAACATGTAGTGATTAAAGATTATTATATCTTCTAAGTATGCATTAAATGCATTAAGTAGAATAATAAGTATCATAATGTATAGGGTCATTTGTAGTTTGCTCCATAATTCTAAGTACACATTTATTCAGCATTTGATAACAACAATTCATTCATGTTTTGAAGAACTTCAAGGAAGAAATATAAACATTAATGTTCTGTGCCATATGTTTATAAAGTTATAACAGATGATGCAGGGGTTATTTTTAATTAACTCATTAAAAGTTACTGTACATACACCTTATTGCGCGGTTTAAGTTTCTCTAAGGTTAAGCATTAATAATCATGACGATTTATCTTGAATATTATGACTTTTTTTTATTTTATGAGATTTTAGCAATTATGAAATAGAAGCATCCTCACAATGTCAAGGGTTTGTGATTTCTCGAACTCCACACAAATCCTCGGGTTTTTTTTTCTCAAGAAGCACAAGACCTTTATTAGGAATATATATCTTGATCATTAACAGTTTGTTATTCAAGACATGATCTCTGCCGTAGAATTGGATTATATTAGAAGTGAGTCTTTAATTGTAAAAGAAACATACAGGAAAAATTCTCTGAACTGGGCTGCAGCCAGACTAAATAACACGATCGGACAACAGTATGTGTCAGTTCACCGACAAGTTGGTATTCTGAAGAATTGCAGGTACACATTCCTTTTTAATGCAGTCCTAAATCATATGTGATTTGTATAGTTCATGGATATCTTATTTTGATATAATTTGATAGTCAATTTTGTGTTTGAACACTCTTGCTTCCTTCTAAAACAAAATACTTCACATTAGCTTCCTTTAATGCACATAGTTCAAATCATTGCAGGATTACATATTGTATACTCTCTCTTGGGCAATTTATGTTATTCTATATTTCATTTTTAAAAAAAATACATATTAATGAAGTTAAACACAGCTCTGACTCGATATAGGAATGATTTTGATATTTCATATTTACAGATGAGTGTTCAATTATTGTTTGAAGACTATTTTTTGCAGTAAAGTCAATTTTAGAATCGAGCAAAGGTTATCAAAATAATATAGAAAACCCTTAACAATTTCATTTTCACACCGTATTAAACGGCATAAAATATGCTTACAATTGGAGTCATAGACAAGTTATATGGCAATGTATTATTAGTAAGCTCTATACAAACAACTATGAATGGATATTTTGCAGGTTCCCGTACAGGAGTAAAAACTGCATGTTCCAGCAACCTTGTCAAAATGCAGGCAGATGTGTTGATTCTCTCTTCAGATCCAAGCCATACAGATGTTTGTGTCAACCAGGGTACCCCGGACTAAACTGTGAAGGTTAAAAATATCTCAAGCAAGTTTTTTGTGGTTTCATCGATTTTTATAAACTAAATCTTGATGACCAAAGATTTCTTAATACTTGAACAGCTCTCACCTCTAGTTCTATATGCTCGTTAAAATAACCTTGTCAGGAAATACAACTCTTAATTGGGGCGTTTGTTTCAAACGCCTTTCATGTACAGAATTTGATTAAGGAATTTTCCGCCTACCTAATCAATATCGTTTATGGCGGGTTGTGACCGTCAACAGGAAATGCTTACTCCTCCTAGGCATCTAATTCTACCGATGGGATTTCCAGGTGTCCGTGGTATACCCTCTTCATAAACAGATCGTGCCTGCAATGTCTCAATAGCATCTTTCTTCCATGAATAAGTCCAACCTGAAATGTGCCATTTATATCTTTTATGTATAAAATTCATGCCTGAAATTGGTCATTAATTTCCATCCTCCATGAAAATGTCTACCTAAAATTTGTCAGTGATACACATCCTTTATGATTGACTGGTTGAATGTTGTTTTAAGTCCCATTCGGGAATGTATTTTTTGCAAACATGTTAAGTTGTTTCTTTACATGTATATTGGTAAATGGCTTCAAATTTTGATCATGTTCTTTACTAATCACTTTAATCTCTTTTAAGACATTTGCACCATACTACGAAACATGTATGAAAATAATGAGTTTAGCGAAGATATAACAACTTAACTTTACTGTAAAGCAAGAAAAAGCTGCATAATATAAGTGCCAGGAAAACAAATGTTGTACCTTTTTTTTAAAAAGATCATATCTAAGTTTTAGGTCTACCTACTTTCATTCTTTGGTTCTTGAAAATTATAGTAACCATGGTAACTTCTTCAATTTTTCTGCGCATGCATGCAATATGGAGGACAAAGTTATACAATATTTTCGACCTGGGGAAAACTGAAATATTTTTAACTTCATGTAAGCAATAAACGTAGATTTGATTTCTGACACCTGTTATTCTCTGAAATCTAATACTTTTAGGAAATGAACAAAATTGAAAGAGGTCATACAAAAATTCTATCACTGTCAATTTTCCCGTCTGTGAAACACATTAACTCTTTAAATATGTCATTGAAATCTAACTTCCATGAATAAGTCGTACTTGTCGATTTGAGATTGAAGAAGATCCTGCTTGTTTTCTCAACACAAAGGATACAGATTCTTTCTGGTTTAGAGGAAAGGTAAAAAAAAAAAAGCTAAGGAGCATTTCTAAAGGTGAAAATATAACAGGTGAAAGAAGAGGATCGAAGTTTTATAGAATAAACAACGATCATAATCATGGAATAAAAAAAAATATCCTGTTTCTTTATTTTGTATAAAAATTGAAATAAAAAAAACTAGACATTATACAAAGTTCTTCAAAGCATGCGGAACCGAAAATTCCCGGATGGCCGTGAAAACCAGTATACAGTGCATATACATGTATTATTTGGTTTTCATCTAGGGACACACACCTTCCATATGGACGGGTCCATCTGCTGCTTTTGAGGGTCAGTTTTATTTTTATTTTGAGGCAACCAATCGTACAGAGGGAGAGCGCTATAGTTTTACTGACAAGGGGATATTGTTTCAAAGTACGTACATGTATCTACAGTATATCTAGAGGACTATATCAGGAATGTAACATTTTTAATTGTGTGCCCTTTTGTTGGTCTTGCATGAAGTTTCGCGTATAACAAGGCATGCTTATTCTTTACTGAGACGAAAAAATAGGAAATTTAGAATTTTTTATCCGTTTAAAAATTAATTAGCTGTATAAGATTACAGTCTGTCGAATTATATACATGTATAACAAATTGTAGAAATCAGCATAGATTTTCTTGTCTGTTTTTCTTTCCAAAAGACAGGACATATTGCTTGCAGTTTTATCTCATCATGAAAGGGCGTGATATGAGAATATTTTCAGTCTACACCATCAAATTTAATATCAAGAATCAGCAGCTCGTCTCTATAGGAAGAGGTCTGGGAAACGGGTGGTATATAATTACCGTAAATGTCTGTTTGGATCCGGAAACTCGTGTAAGTTTTGTAATTCATCCTCTCTACACCATGTTCTAACTGCAACTTTTCGGGCCTTTCTCATCAGCGGTAAGACAACTTTTTCCAACCTATGACGGAAAGACCCTAGATGATGCAGCATGTTTTATAAGAATTGGATGACGTCTTTTGAGTTAAATATATTTCATTGTAAGCTATCCGTTAACTTTTTCATCTGAATTCTGTAACCTTTCATTGTCTAGATTGTGATTGAAGTCACTACAGGGAGCTCCGATCTGAGTGACATTGCAATTGATGACGTCACAATTATGCCTCATCTATGTGTGTCATATTGAAAGAAAAAACAAAGCATGCTACTGCATTTTTTACGTCCTTAACATAAAAGTTTGATTTTTATACTTTCTTAATTTATTTCCCCTCTTTGGAATAAATAAATAAACGATTTTAACACAACAGTTGCTATGTTTGTGAGTGTTTACGTTTGTTTTGAGTCGCCCGCGTGGAGCATGCAGTGGTTAGAGCATCTTCTATAGAGTCGCGAAGTTGTTCTATACACAAGTCTTATACATATCAAATAAAGTTTATAAAAATAATAGCAAATGTTGAACAAAAAAAAATAGAAAAAAAACCTATTTGTGTAGGAGTGATTGATGAAAAGCAAGTAGTGCCAAAATAAATAAGACAAAATGGAATTTGACATAAATCTTAAAAAGCATTAATTACAAATGTAGATCTGTTTTTGGTACTCATTGTAATCAGAGAGTTATCTTCTACTAAAATAATGGTTAATTAATCTTTCTCACTTTCATTTTTTTCTTACTTTCTAGATTAAATTAGTTATTCTTGAGAATTTATTAGAATATTTCTATGTTCACTTTGATGTTCTAATTCGAAGCTTAAAAGGGAGATACATGTAATCTAATTTACAAAAACATTTAAATATACCATTTTCTAAGGATTTCCAACTATCCAAAAATGCAACAAAAAACAGCCGAACCAAAGACTATGCTAGTTTCGTTGATGAAAATTTTTAGTGAATATGATTATACTCGTACATATCCAAAATTAATCAATGAATATCACACAAAAATAGCTTTTTAACATTTCTCTTTTACAATTTCTAATAATGCAATATGCGTAAAAGTAATTAGACATTAAAAAAAAACCACATATTTATATTTCCAGATTCAAAAAACAACATAGTTATGTACTTTTATAAATCAATCACAATATTTTCATGTCCATTAAATTGTTCTAACTTTAAGCTGAAAAAGGATATATCCATGTTTACAAAACTAAATGATATTACAATGCAGCAATATTAAGTCATCTGCTTGTTTGCCATTCAAGTTAACCTGTCTACCTAATATCTAAATAAATATCGTATACACTTTGAAATATGTTAAACAAAATTGTAACAGTTTTGCATCTTTCGTAAGGAAGAATCAAGCAAAACATTATTTTTTTTGTTTCGTACATGTAGTAACTTGCTGTCTTTTATTTATTAGTCTCTAATCCTCTTATCATTTTAACATTTTTATTATTTCTTCTTAATTGATTTTCCAGAAAATTTATGAGGTCCATTACGTCTCTCCTGGCTCCAACTTCCACTGACGTCCCAACCTCATGACACATAATGAGGAACACATATGCTGACATATTCTGTATGTCTACCATACCATAATGATTAAAGAGAATAAGGTGTATGAATTTTTAACTTAAGTTAAATAATACTTACCGCATAATTTATTTTTTTTCAGAAAAATTCAAATTAGAGAAATACCAAATTCTTATAAATGAACTTGCAGCGACTACTCGTATATTGGCAGTATTCCCGTATCGGGGCCAGTTATTCTTGAACCAAATTAAAGATTAGAATAAGTTGATGTCTTTTATTTATAAGGGCCTTCGCCAGGTTTCTGGAAATGAGGCTGCTGCGAGACGGGGATTGGGGTCTGGGAGGAATTTCTTATAAGTAAGGACTTCTTCCAAAAAATAAGTACTTTCTAAATGTGTTCGTGTGTGTTTTTTGTTTTTAACACACTAATTAAACAAAACCTTGCAGCATAAATTTAAACTTTTTTTATTTGAAAAAAATTATTGATCCAAAAGTGCATCCAACTCACAAATATTCCTACGGCCTTGATTATAAAAAGCGTATTGAGTAAATTCCCAAGGAAATAAAAAATCTAGATTTTCATTTTGTACATCTCAGAATAGGAGACGAGATACTGGGGCGAGGCACTTAGTCAGGTGCGTTGTGTATGTTCATCTGTATTAAATAGTGTGTTTTGTGAGATAGTGTGTTAGTTTGAGATGGTAAGGGTGTATGCGTGTGTTTGTAAAAGAGAGAAAGAAATATATTTTAAATACACTTGTCGACACCGGTATTTCTTTGAAGTATCTTTCGGGGATATCATCCATTGAAAATCTCATGAACATATTGAAAAGTCAATCATGCACCTGTTCTAGAATTGTTTGGTTAAATTCAACTAAATGATATCTCTTTTTTAGCGATCCGTCCTTGTGTTTATTTTTTAAGAAAATGTCACCTTTGCTTTAAATTCTAAAAATAAACTGGTATTGATATTAAAAACATTTTTATATTATTTTTATCATTGTTAGAATAAATACTTCGCATCTAGATTAAGGGTGCCCATAGGAAATATGCTTCAAAATATTCCGAGAAAATTAATATAATTTTGATGTCTTTTTTTATTAGCATGAGTTTAAATTGAATGGGAATTGTACTATACTAATGCATATGTATGTATGGGGTCTCAACTGAGTTCGGCCAAAGCGACTTGCCTACATCACGTGTACGTGACATGGTTAAAATTAGAAAAAATATGAACGGATACAAAGATCATAAAATTTCAACGATGTACGGATAATTTTTCACCAAGAAATTGATTGTGTTTTCATTCAGACAAATTACTTAACCCGAAAAGTGCTGGGAGCAACTTCCCCAAGCATGGGAATTATATTTTAGCCGTCTCTTTAAAAATCTCGTGCATTTACACTATACGCATTGAAATAATGTAAAATTACAGAAAAAATCAACAGCGCAGAACTTGCTCCCAGCACTTTTCAAAATAGTAAAGACAATAGCTACATGTGTACAAAATATCATAATTTATAGTTAAGCGGCTATTGTTGAACTTTTCAGATTTTCTAGGGGGTGTGCATGTAATTGTAGAACGTTTGTGTGTAGAAGTGCACATGACTGCGGCTCTATAAGAGACCTATTCGTTATCGATTTAATAAGACTAGGAAATATTAATCAATGCATTAAAAAATATGACTTAATTTTAGTCAGATCACGCTTATTTAGTTTTAAATTTCACATTTACAAGTTGCAATTACTACTTGATCTGCGTCTCCAGTGCAGAGAAACTGCATGTCAAACTAGTCTATGACGTCATATCTCTCAGTACAGCGAGATCAAGTTGGCTTTGATTTTACATTCTAATAGTGTTGTAATGACAAGTTAAGTTAAACATGAAATTATGTTTACAATAATTAGAAGAAATCACTGGTTGTAAGTGTGCATGAAAAAAAAATTATTATTTATTCGCCGAGATTCATTTGAGTAGTTTCACCGTGACGTCATAATCGATGTTTCGAAGCTCTGCATAGACTGGTCTACCTTTGGCAGTCCTTAAAATAGCTGCATTACGTATGGGAATGTCTAAAGGAATTCATTTTTCTGTGTAAAAGATGAAAATTTTTAGGTACTACATTTACTTCAAGATAGTTTCCTTGCTTATCATTTTATACCATCCTGCTGTGTCAAATAAATAACTTCTTGATTTATTATACGTGAGCAAATACAACATTATGTCACAAAAATTGATTGAATAAGACTTAACGAGTTTTATGACAAGCTGTTGTGATCATACTTCTAAATTCAGCATGGTTGACAAATTCAATACAATGCTTTATGCAATGTAAAGAACAGATGATACAAACAAAGTTATAACAAAAATTGAAACAACAACTTGAGTCATGTTTGAATAAGAAAAATGAACAATTTTAACAAAGTTTTTTTTTTAATTCAAAGTTTCACAATAATAAGATATGAAATAAAAAATAATTGAATAGATTAATATAAGGACGGCTGGGGAAGGGGAATGTGACAAGGCTCTATTTATTTTTCTTAATGTCTTTTATCAAATTTTACTATACAACATTTACCTGTTATTTTAAAAAGTGAGAGAGCATCCATTGAACAGGTCTGGACGATTTCCAATTATAGAAGTCAAGAACGATAACCGATAAATGTACATCAAGTACACGTTATTATTTTTCTGTCCAATCAGACAACAGCATTTTTACACACCCCAAAACATATTTTAAAAGACCAAAAAGATAACACGTGCTTTTGTTTTTTTTCCTCAAAAAGATTTTTTTAACAAAATATCTGTAAAAGTAAGCTGAAAACTTTTGAAGAATAATGTATTCCCCACATTTTTACCGTGAACAACCTTGACATTTTTATCTCGGTAAAGAAAAAAAATAAATGCCCGATAGAATGTAATCGTTTACAGAGGTATATATCGCGCCATCAAGTTCCTATCAATTTCAATTACAACATTTACCAGAATATATTATATGTTGGTAAATATAATTTTGCTTAGTCGTGCGATTTTCATCGATAATGCTTAAATTCAATGTGTATAGTTAAACTCATACAAGTGTTTATCGTATGGACTACCGGTATACACATAACCACGGGTTTCATGAGCGCCGAATACTTTGCTATGCAGACTTTAAATGGGAATAGGGAAAGGCGTATAACGTGGAGAAAAGAGAATTCTGTTATTATACATGAATGCGTTTTATCCCAATACCTTACATCGCATATCAAAAACTGCATTGACTATTTTGTAATAAACACTCAAAAATAATAAAGACTGATATCTTTTCTATAAGATTTTTATGTCAGGCTTTAATAACTTAAAATTTACCGTATTTATATCAATTTTTAACGCAAGTTAAACTTTTGGGATTGCTACCTCCTTATCCTACTTAAAATGTATTCTAAGCTTTCAAGTCGTTCACGGTAGAATTGTCATAAATATTAGATTAATCCAAAATGCGCATAAAGTTTACAAAAAGTTTGTTCTAAAAAAATCTTTTGAGCAAAAAAACTTAAAAACCACGTGTTTTATTTTTTTTTCTAATGGGTTTGTCTAAATGCTGCTATCTGATTGGTCAGACTGATTAGTGCCTTGTTTATTCTGTGTTTTAATAGCAATTCTCGGTTATCCTTCTTGACTTCCTTATTTAGAAATCGTCCAGACCTGTTGAAACCTCAGTATAATCGAAAAATTGAAACCTGCACCCGTGATTACCCCTTCTTTTTGATTTGTTTGGCTAAGTTCATATCTAAGATATCGGTATTTCTTTTTGAGCGATCCGTCCTTAATCCGAGTAAGATTAATCGATAATAAAAGTAAAAGAGAATGTCTTCCTCAAATGCGGAAGACATAATTAGCATTATCATCCTTCAGTCTGATTGGTTTAGAGCAGGTCACGTGCAGGAAGACAATTCGTGATGTCTCCCTCACGCGCGGGGTGACAACTGTTATCTCCCTTCAGATGACAATGAAATAACGTAAGCGAGTGTGTTGTCGCCCTTTGAATAAAACTAACAGTGGTTTTAAGCGAGATAACTCTTATCTATAAGTACAATGGCTAAATATGCAAGATCGGTAAATAGTAAATTCTAACGATTACGTCCAAGTTGTCTGTTAACATATTTTGAAAGTATTGAATCGGAGCAGAGTAGAAGAAAATAAGAGGTCTGGTTACTATTTTCTACTCTATCTTATTGATAATTGTATATTCTTCAGGATAATAGAACTATATGGAATTTTTAGAAGGGAGACATCACCAATCACCAGGTCTGAGTAGGTTGTAACCCTCGGGCGCAAGCGCCGTCGGGTGACAACCCTTCTCAGACCTAATAATTGGTGATGTCTCCCTTCTAAACAGTCCATAATTATATAATATTCATATTCCTTTTTCTAACATAATTGTCATTGCTCAAGGCCAAAACTGAATCCACGGTTGTATTTCTGTGTATACAGTATTTGCTTTTACTGGGCACTTTTCTGTGTCAATCCGCTCTTATCATTTGTGTTTAAACAAATCATTCATATTTTTGGGCCGGTCCTTCGGATGAGACCGTATAAACCGAGGCCCCGTGTCGCAGTAGGTGTTGGCACGAAAAAGATCCCTCACTGCTCAAAGTCCCTGAGTGCCGAGCATAGGACAAAATTTGTAGCCCTCCACCGGCAAGTGGTGGCGTCTCCATATGAGTGAAAAATTCTCGAGAGGGACGTTAAACAATATACAATCAATCAATCAATCATATTTTTGGGGGAAAACATTGATAAAATCTTTAACTGATTTCTGCCTCATATATACAAAAATGCAATTTTCAAAAGAAAAATGAACTGGTACAGATACTAGGAACATATTATTTCGTGTTTTGTTAGCATAACTTCTTACGTATTAGAGTGTCTAAAGGAATCCATTTTCACAGGTAAGAGATGAAAAGTTTCAGATATTATATTTAGAACAGGAAAATCCCCTTGCATATCATTTTACACATTCCTATGTGTCATTTATTTAATTTTTATGGATTTATTAAACGTGACGAAAACATCCTGTTATAAAAAAAAATATTAAATAATAATTAAACCAGCTTCATAACAAGGTTTTATAACTGAAATATAAAATTCAGCATAGTTTGACAAAATAGATTACATTTAGATTAAGAAAGTAAAGGAAATGTATAATCAGACATGTACTGAGGAAATGGTATAAGACAACATAGATTTCTTTCAGAAATTTAATTTCAAACATTGTTTTATTGAACGTTAATAGATGTCTCTATTATCCTTAAGGCTTGAAAGCTGTGGTGAGATATTCAAAAAATGTATTAGATGACTGCATAAGCATGTAATGTGATAGAACCCGTTGAAATTGTGAGGAGAGTGTGTTTTCATGTAATAGAAACAATGATTTTTATCATTATTCAATCATTGAATATTTTTCCATTTCTTTAAATATATGTTAAAAAATGACATTGCATCAGTTTTATTTCTGCGGCAGAGAAGAAAAATCTTAAGTCACTTTGTTCATGGAATGTGAAAACAGAGATGTAGGATTGATCCTATATCACATACTAACATCATGATTTATCCCTCCAGTCTTAATCATTTTCTTGTTCACCACTAGCGGCGATATTATCACAGTACCTTTAAGGTGGAATGCCACAAGATTTTTTATTTCATAGCTTTAATTTTTGAGTCGCCCTTTTAAAATAATGGTTTTCAGCAATAAAGGCCGGTATTAGCTCTAAATTATTTCATATTAATTTTTCTGTATTTTTTTAAATGAAAAAATATATTTAAATCCAGTTAAGATGTTTTTAGGTTAAAGTTTGTTATAAAGGAATGCATCATATAAATATATAATGAAATATGTAAAGAAAGGCTGGTTAGACTTTTTGATTTTTTTCTCTAACAAAATATTTATGAAAATAAAACACATTGTTTGTAAATATTATTTTTAACCTTTGGTTAAAACACCATAAGATTAGTGTCACAACTAAGGAAAACATGTTTGTCAAATTTATATTTTAAAAAGAAATTGAAATAAGATTGAGAAATTTTAGAGAAATCATTTTTTTTATATTTGGACCTAACCAGATCAAAATTAATCTGATCCCGATCAAAAGCTACACGAAATGAATAACATACTAATTTATTGCCTTTTTCATGTATTTACGATGAAGAAATCTATTTGATTGTCAAGTTCAATAATGGTTCAACCCTTATTACACCTAATTAGATTAGTGTTCTTTTGCAAATGTTATTTATTTCAACTAGTTGTACAATTAATATAGAATTTTTGTGTTATTTTTCCATTTTTTATGAAAGTTGAGTACAAATCCAATATCTATTGATTTTCAATGTGTTATTCATATAACCTGTACAAGGCCAGATGTTATATAACTTTTTGGGCAATGTAAAGATGTTGTCAGCTTATTATCTTATACTTATTTACAAACTGTGTATTCGGAACAGGAGATTGAGTAATAAAATCAATCGCTATCAATAGATTAAATACTTCCTGTAAGTGGTCAGTGTTCTCAGATGATAACAGTGTGGATTTTGGTTAAACTTATTGACTTTGAACACGTCTTGAATTGAAGATATCAAATGTGAAGTTCTAAATTTGGCACCGGTTAATTTCTTAATAGAATCACGAAAACACTGATCACAAGATGACCACATGTAGTCAAGTCACATGGGTACTGAAAAAGTGAACAAGTTGTGAAATTGGCATGGAAACCGGTTCTGGGGTATATAATGGCCGTGCGCGCCCTGAAAACATCAGTTGCGGTTTCTCAATTTAATAAATTCGTAAAAGCATACAACTTGTTTTCTTTTAAGGTACGTACTTGTAAAATTCAATCATCTTTGTGTTAATCATATTTATGTACTGTTGAAAAGTTAACGCAACTAGACCTATGTTGAAAGGAATGAAATGTTATTAATAATTTGTTTCTTTTTCAGAATGTTTTGTAAATTTAATTGTTTTATTTAGGAGTTGCGGTTTCTCAATTTAATAAATTCGTAAAAGCATACAACTTGTTTTCTTTTAAGGCCAGCAATCACAGAGGCTGAAAAACAAGTTATAAATCCATCTCTCACTAGCCAAGCGAGAGCCCAGCTCACACCAAAAACAAAATACATACATTTATTCTATAACACAATTATGGTTGGGATCGGTATAATTTTGATCGGGATTGACCCGATCGGGATTATCTCTGATCCGAAGAACATATCTTCTGGCTGTAACTTCCGGTAGTCTCCACACTTTATAAGTTATAACATAAAATTATGAACACATAATCTGAAAAATATTGTACATCTATCGCATCTTAATGGTTAAAAAGAAACTTATCTTCTAAGGGGTGTTAAGAAAGTTCGTTCCATGATGAAATATTTTTAAGAATTTTGAAGTATTGAAGAGATGAAATTTCAAGTATGACAAAATAACACGACCGTGCTTTAGACTTATAGCAATTCATTTCTAGCAGGAAGTTAAAGGGCTTTTCTTCAAAGTGAAAATAAATATACCATCTTTAAAGCTCCCGAATAAAGAAATGTTATCATTTTTAGTGAAAATAAAAGATAATTTACTTTTGTTTCTTCATAGCTTATCATGCATCAATCAAGCTGATAAGCGTAGGTATAAGAACAATTCTAGATAACTTTTCAAAAGAATTGGTTTTTCATCTTGAAAATTTTCACCGACTTGATAATTTTTGCATAGTATTTGAAAGGAAGTTTTGACCTATGTGCTTAATATATGTCACAAATATCCGTCATCCCTAATTTTTCTGCACAGACATCATCTGTTTTAATACCTGCTCCCCCCTAATGATTCAACAAAACACAGTTTATACCTTATCAGTAGCAAGAATGAACTCTGTGAACATGAAATATCACAAATTGTAAAATTCATCTCATCGTATTTGTTTTCGAAAATAAAAGAAAAATGTGGAATGAACTTCCTTTACACCCTTTAGGTATGCACTGAGTAAATCAATAATAATCCTTATTTAAAGGTTCATTTATATTTTACTCGACACTTTTGAGTGTAAATTTATTGATTAATTGGTTTTCAATAAGTCATTTACGTTTTGAAGAGTTACAAGGAAGACACTTAAAAAGACAGTATTATGTATTGTACCATCTTTTCATAAACTTATAACAGATGGCACAAAGGAGATTTTTTTTAAGTAATATAATCAATGTCATCATAGGAACACTTGTGGGTTGTTCTAATCAATATTTAGAAATAAGATGTGGCCAATATTTCCAATAACATGTTATTTGATACAAACCTATTGCGTCAATTTAAATTATTATCAAGTGATTGTTGTTATCTATTTCGTATCGACGAAGGTCAGTCGCGGCCGAGATTCGAACTCAAGACCATCCTATCAGGAGTGAGCGCTCTAGTGACAACTGAGTTTCCGTGACGGTTATCCTTTATTAATAAGTCGTATCTAAAAAGTACGAGGGTTGTCCCAAAATTTCGTAGACTGGGCTCATATCTTTCAAAGAAATTGATGTATTTTTATAAAATTTTCAGGGTGGATAAAGAGTGTTCTTGATAGATAAATTACGAAGTTTTATCATGTTTACTTGAACACTTTTCGAGAAATAACATTTAAAGTGATATCGTTCTCTAACACCCGGAGCAATCTGCAACGTCAAAAAAAATACAAATGTCAACGGGTCAAATTTTTGGCGAAAATATTTCAATTACCAGAATCAAATTCTTAAATTAAACGAAACGGTTATAGTTATAAATGTGAAATATCTTAATAACGATGATATGATAAAACTTTAAAATATGTAAACAAAGTATATGCATGTACAGGTATGAAATAATAATAATTTGAAAACGCTATATTTATACGGGCTTTTCGTCTGTTTCCTCTAATGGAGCTGCACAATGGAACTCTTGCCCATTTCTTAGCCCTGTCTTTATTTTAGTTACTGTTATTCACATATACATAGAGAAACCGTTTTTGTCATTTAAATATTAAGGACGAGAAAACGTTTCCTACTCTACCAAACATTTATGACTGGTACATTTCTGTATGAGTGAATTCAGGATCAAAACACTTGATCATAGTCCAGTGCGCCGCCTGTGCCAACGAAGCCGCCATTTTGTAAAAAGTCCGATTTCAACCCCATGTATATAAAACGTTGTAAAATTCTTATTTATCAAAGCATAAACTCCAAATTTTGAGGAAATATAGCTAATAAAACATAATTAAGAATTTTTATTTTCTTTAAAAAAAATAAGGGGCAGTAATTACTTTTCCGTAGGATTTTAAATATAATATGCCAAGTTTTATTTGCAACTTTTGAGCATTGCGCCACCCTCCTACACTAGACAATGAAATGTGTCTTTTAAATTGGAATAATCTGTGTAGTTTCTTCATATTTGTCCATAAATTTATTCGATAGTATTGGTTTAATCTATATACGAAGTTTCATTAATTTATGACGTAGGGTTCCTACAAAACAACGCTTGTCTACGGAATTTTGGGACAACCCTCGTATTATCTACGTGAATATATCGTACCTAAAATATCTCATTGATATGTTACTTACATGTGTCATTAATATTTAACTTTCATGAATAGGTCGTACTTGTCGATTTGAGGTTAATGATTATCCTGCTTATTTTCTCAACACAATGGATTCCAATTCCTTCTGATTTCAAAGAAAGTTAAGAAAAACCAAAGAAGAGACTAAAGTAAAAAGAAAATTTCTAATTATGAAAAAGATAAGATAAACAAAACGAACAAAGCTTCTTAAAACGAAATGTATTGACTAAACAATGTTCATAATCATGGAATTTAAACAAATCTGATTTTCGTAAATTCTGGGATATTTTTAAATTACTTAAGAAATTCATGAATACAGAACAAGACATTGGACAAACAAAAGGTTGTTCAAAACAGAGAAGCTCATGATATTCAGGTGGCCACGAAGACCTCTATTTCTCTTGTTTAATTTTCTTTCATGGGTAAATTCTTTCCATTGGAACGGGTCTGTCTGTTGCGTTTGAGCATCAGATTTCTTTTCATTTTGAGGCAACAAAGTACAGAGGGAGAAATCTATGGTTTTACTGACAATGAGGTAGCGTTTTCAAAGTACCTATCTACAGTGCTGATGGAGTTTGATGTTACGATGATCATGAAAAATATAGGAATTTAAATTCTTCTGATCGATCATAATGAATAGGTTTCCATGCACAAGAAGTTTTTATTTACAGTCTTTAACTTTTCTTAAATTTCAAAAATAAGATGTCCGTAATTTGTTTTTGATACTTTAAAAATCATTTTAAAATAATAAAGATAGTATTACATTATTATAAATCAATTTTCTTCAAAGGTCTTGTAAGTAAAAAATTGTAGAAATCAGCATAGAATTCAAACATGCTTATCAAAAACTATTTTTAAGACAAAACGTGCTGCTTGTGGTTTTACCTTAATATGATAGGCGTGATATGGGGTTATTTTCAGTCTATACACCAAATATAATAATCATGAATCAACAGCTTGTCTCAATAGAAAGAGACCTTGGAAACGGATGGTATATTATTACCGTAAATATTCGTTTGGATTCGAAAACTTGTGTAAGTTTTGTTTATCATCCTATCTACAACATATTCTAGAAGAGATGATTTCAAGGTCATCTTTTAAAATAACGTTTGCATGCCATTTAAGACTCGGGCTGGGGGGGGGGGATAGTAGGAGGAGGAAAAATGTTTGTTTTTTCTAAGGAACATTTCAACATTGGGATGGCGGAATGGAAAGTTCTAGAATAAAAGAAAAAACAATATCTTAATTCCTGGTGGTTGAAAAAAAAGTTTTGAGTCGGGTTATTTTTAGCCAGTCGAACGGGAGAGGGCAAACAAACAATTTTTTAAAGATGTTTCTATTGAGGCAAATATATTTCATGGTAAACTCTCCTATCAACTCTTCGATCTGAATTCTCTAACTTTACTTAGAAAGATTGCGAATGCGGCCACTAGAGGGAGCTCTGACTTCAGTGACGTTTCAATATATGACGTTACCCTTACTGTTATCTGTCTCTTAACATTCAAGAAATTAACAAGTTTAATTTTTAGATATTCTTGATTTATTTCCCCACTTTGGAAGATATAAATAAACATTTTCAATACAATAGTTACTGTGTTTGTAAGTGTTTGCATATGTTTTGATGTATTCAAAATAAAATAGAACAAATAAAGTAGCCATGGTTTTATTAATATTTTGCCATGACGAGAATCTTGGTTATTATTGGTTAGCAATAATGCATTCAAAGAAAATACTGCACTGTATGTGAGAAAAGGGTAAATCACAAGTAAATACATAGAGAATATCTATATTGTCTTTATCCAACGAGTTGAAATAGTTTCGACAAGTTGGATAAGGCCAATATCAAATCACACAATTTTAGATGTTCTTTTTATCTCATACGACTTCGTTTAAGCAAAACTTTGAGAATTCCCCTGCGAAACTACATGAATGATTGATAATTCATGACGTATAACTTAATGACGTAGCATCGTTGATCTTGACATGCCTCGAAAAAAAAGATCATGTTCAAAATTTAGAATTTTTGCTATCTGCGTCTTTGAAAACATTATGTGACAATTGCTGGAGCTTTACATCAAACGAAATTCTGACTGAAAGTTGTAAGGACCATGGGATGGTGAAAATGAACTCTTCGGCCGATGGCTGTACAAAACGTGTTATAGGCAACGCCCTACTTGTAGATTCATTGTTGATCCATGGTAAGTTACATATACATAACTAGGTAGGCATACGTAGTATAATATAAGAAAGCATTATTGAAGATGTTAAAGGAATCTTATAACAACAACCTAACTGCTAGGCTTTATTTCTCCGAAAACAATTCAAAGGGGAGGGGAACATCTGACTTAAAGTAACCAATACAGGTTCCTTGATAAAATAAGACACTTATTTGAGATATACGAGTCTTTTTCTTGCTTTTAACGATATTATTTCTCTTTATCATTCATTTTATTAGGGCAATAATTTTCACAAATAAAAGTTTAAATAAAATAAAATCTTGAAACGAGCAAAGCAACTTTTTGCCCTCCATCAAATATTTAAAATTCTTATATTATAATATAAGACAGCTTATTTAAGAGGTTAGACTTTTGTATAAGGTCAAAGGAATCTTTGCTTGTTCCATTTTATAATAATAAATGATAGGCCTAACGTTACCACGAAACCAATTTTCGGTGGTAACATACGTCATTGCAGTACTTATCCAGTATTAAACTTAAATAAAAATGGATATATTTTTGAGATATTCTAAGTATGCTTTTCTATTTTTTCTTTTTCTTTTTTTTTTGGGACAAACATTGTGATTTTTTAGAAAATTGAACCATCATGAAGGGAGGGGGCGTCAAAACTGAAAGTGCTCTTAAAAAAGCAAACCTCTGAATAAAGATATTTATTCATTATACATTATGCAAAAATCTGTGATCTCCATGTAATTTGCAACTCTCTATTCTCCAAAAATGATATACTGTCTTACAAAAGAATGATGATACAGGCGTATTTAAATACTAAAAATAATCTTTCGCATTTGTTGGATACCCTTCTTGCAAAGTTTTTGATTAATTTTAAATTTTACAAGCAATCAATAAATAATTGAATATTTTATCTAATGATTTTTCAAAAATAAATAAAATAAGGTTAAACTCGAATATCAAAGATTTTATAAAATTGTTAAATGAATAACTTTAAATTTTAGAAATTAACACTTGATTGTTAAAACATTCTTTTCCCAGTCATGCACAACAGTTGCAGATTAATGTCTAAGATGCCATACATTCATTAATCCTTTGTCAATTTTAAATGCCTGTTTTCAGATGATGAGATCGAATTATCCCCAACCTAGAGCGGTGAAGTAAGCCTTGAATTTTCCGGTCCACGGACTGTTATACATGTATATGCTTATGATGCAATGTACGTAAAAGCCTGTTGAGACATGATGTAAAGAAATTTTGCATCTGCAACTGCCCGTCATCTTTTTTATATTTTCCAGCTAGAGCAATGGGACTGCGCACTTTAGTCATGTTCAGGTAGCATTTGTATCTTTGATACACGAAAGGAGAAGTGATTTTTCGGAATAGTGATGTATCAGTACTTATGATGAACCATTAACACCCCATATTATCGCCAAATGTTTTATTAAACATGAAATTTTTTATTTCTGTTAAGCGGACTCAAAATTAATGTCCGGTAATGGTTTAAGAATCATTAAACTGTCAATTTACCAATATTGACAAAATTGAAGATATCCTTACTTTTTAGTTACAAAATTTGATCCTATTTATAATGTTTCCTCCCAAATAAGGATGTTGCGTTTCATTATACTATACACGGAAATAAAGAATGTATAGAAAGAATGCAATAAGGGAATCATTTTTTGAACATTTTTTTCTTATTTGAGCATACCATACAGAAACATATGCCTTTGCTGTCAAATGGTAGATAAAACCTCACTATTCAAATTAATATTGTGATAAAAATGTAACTTTATTTTAAAGCAGAAGATTTGTGTTAAGAATACATTAATGATAAACAATTTCAAGTTAATTATTTCTACAATTCACAATAAGAATAAATACACTGATTAAAAAATATAAATATAGTGAGTTTATTCTTCAAATGTCAGATATCATGTGACTTTTACAGTGAATACGTTGACATTATTTATCTAAAATAGTGACTGTGTTGAAAGATTTCGTGGATTCTTATTTCTGTAGCACCTTGTATACTGTGAAGTTGATATTCTCTGAGAGATTGATGGTATGAGTAAAGAGCATCATGGAGGTTCCCTGTCACCTGCTGACAAATCCCTAACATCTGCCATGCTAAGTTTTTGACAATTGGACGAATAAGTTGTTCCTGGTCATAATGAACTAAAGCCCGTAAATCATCTAAAGCTGTTTGTGCTCTGGCTGTGTCTACGTGTGTGCAGCAAGAGATTTCTAGCATGTATAACATTACAAAGGGTGGAACATATAAGTAAGGCACATGGTTTTGTAGACTGGACTGTTGTTCTGGTCTTAATTCACTGATGTATAGAATTTCATTATTCAGATTTAGATCCCGTGCTACAGCCTGCCTCATTTTTGTAGACCAGGACTGACCCCCTACAGCCTCCGTATACATCTCCTCATCTACGTTAAAATAATTATGCATCACAAATGGCTGAGCTAGCTTGACCTTTATCACGTCTATAGCAGATAGAGCTTCCATGTATCTAAGTGTCTTATAATAATACATGGCTAAGTACAGCATGTCAGAAATACATCCAAACTTCGCTGCATATTTCAGGATATGACAGGATATTTTGTCAGCTCTGTACTTCAATTTGTTTTCTTGTGTGTTAGTATTCATATGTAACATAAATGCTAGATTCTGGAGGACAGAATTTATAAGACTCTGACGCATGATGACTTGATTCTGAGTCAAGGGTGAAGCAAACGTCTGTTCTATTATATGTAAATACTGTATGCATCCTTGTACGTTTAATGCTGGTATTGAGCCGTTGTGTTCTACTTCACGAAATAAATTGACATCAAATTTTGCCTCAGAAAACTGGATATGTTCTTTTGCACAATAGGAGATGTCTGGATCACGCATGAAATCTATGCATCCATTGCAGGATATAATTGAAAGAGTCTCCATCAAGGATTGTATACCCAATTTATACAGCGTATGCAGTTTAATAAATAAACTGTTTTGGGCTTCACCGTGAATATTACTCAGAAACATGTTGTTACTGGGAATAAAAAAGTTAGGACAGACCCCCTCATACACCCATTTAAGGATGAGTTTAAAACAAATCCAGGAACAGTAAAGGAGTGTATGCGGGCACCACTGAGGCATCATATTTTGTTGAATCGCCCAGAAAACTGCTGTCTTCATGTGATAGGAACACAGTAATTTATCATCATCGCCTAATCCTTTGTTGATTACTCTATTTAAAAATAATTTAAGCAAGCCGTATGTTAAGAACTGGCAGTGATTCATAGCATACACAAGTTTTTGTTCTGCCAAAGAGAAAGAAATTCTCCATTCATTTTGTTGATGTCTTCCTAGTTTATGTCCAATTGCTACAAAATGACATCCACTTTTCACTATGTCATCAACAATATGAGGCGGGGGCCATGAATGACTTCTGTCTATCCATGAGGAGGCAGATGGAGGCCAAATATCCGATGCAAAGCAGTGGGCAAGATCATATCCTAGCATTCCATGATATCTACTCACACAAGGACCGTGGAGATAGGAGCACTGGGACTCCATAGAGCACTTGATTTGTCTGTGTTTAGAACTAGATATATAATATCTGTTTTTCATACTAACACACGCTCCATGGATTTCACAATATAAACATGGAGAGAGTAAATGTAACAAGGTGAATCCTGGTGGGCTTTCTGAACCGTCACAGAGGATCAGTTCCTTTCTGTGCATGTTATAATACTGAGACTGATGTAATTCCCAGATCACACGGTACGTATCTGGCCAGTACATAACGTCTAAATCTGAATCCACTAGTCGGAATCCTTCTCTTCGACTTCCACTTGTCATGACAAGATCATAATTTGCTCTTGTTTCATTTGCCAGTATATTTATTAAGTCCATTATGTCTCTCCTCGCCCCAACTTCCAACGACGTTCCAACCTCATGACACATAACGAGGAACACATATGCTGACATATTCTTTACGTCCATTATACCATTACTGATAAGAGAGAAATTTTGAATATGCATTTTACTTAAGTTCATAGCACCTGTAAAATTTCAAACAAGACACGATTTAGAGAAATGCCAACACCTTTCGAATGAACGTAACTGGCACTGATTTCAAGTATCTTGACAATATCCCCGTATCGGCACTAGTAATTGTTGCATCGGTTTAAGATAAGAATAAGTGTATGTTAATTATCTTGTGGCCAGGTTTCTGGGAATGTAGTTGCGGAGAGGATACTGCAAAATTTAAGCCAGGACCTTTCCAGAATGAAAGTACTCCTTAGATCTTGAGTATTTTAAAGTTCTTTGACAATTTCTTGTAGAATTACTTCAAACCATTGATTTAAGAATGTCACTCGTGAAATTAGTTATATTAAGATTTTTTTTAGAAGTTTATTTTCAATAAGTACTCTAACATATCATTATTCAAAATCGCAAAAGAAAACTGTTGGTTAGTTTGCACCTTACTTAGCAAATATATGCATATATATATATATATATTATTGCCTGAAAGGATGTCTCGTGATACATGTTTTTCTCCTTTTGTGATATCAACGCGAAAGCTCGTCTGTGGAACACGACGTCAATAAATCATATGCATGGTTTTACCATTGTGACGTAATTACACCCAAGTCTGTTTAGTTAGGACTGTGCCAGATATTCACTCTGAGTGATTATTTAATATAACTATTATGGACTTTAGTGAACGGTTATTATGCGGTTTTATTACATACTTAGTAATAAATACAGGTTTTTTGCATATGCGATATGGCTGACGTCACAATAGCCATATCAGCCCTGCAGGGCTAATATGGATTTGCGGGGCTGATATAGGTTATCAGCCCTGCAGGGCTGATACGGATCAATATCACACTCCTAGTAAATTAAACCAAAAAAAAACAGTACTTGTGATCATACACATATTTTGGGGGTTACATAATTCTCTTAATTTTAACTTTTTGAATGTAATGATAATTTAACTGATAGTGATAAATAATAGATTATTTTAAAATTACGGATTGAGAACATTTGAAATAGAAATACATGCAGAAACAAACCGAAACTGTATGAGACAATAGACTGTACATTCTAAGAAGTCCGTGCATGATTATTTATTTATTTTCTTCTCAACTTAATGTGTTCTGTATTTTATTACTAAGTATGTAATAAATAAAATAAAACATACCCTTTTCCACATCACATACTGTATCAGCCCTCGACCAATATCAGCCCTCGGGCCTTCGGCCCTCTGGCTGATATTGGTGTCTCGGGCTGATACAGGATGTGATATGAAAGAGGGTATGTATTATTCTCTATATAAGGACTCACACAAAGAAAATAATAGCGATCGATGCTGCCCTCGCAGACTCGCAATCTCGGTCGCTTTTACTTTCGGTGTCTTCGGTCAATATCACTTGCCATAAGTCCTTATAACCACATATCGACCTACACTGAAGTCCATGATTTAGGGAATAGCTATCTTCTAATTTGGTATTTGCGACCGTAAATGCTGATTGACGCGTAAGCGGAGCCGGTAAAACGGATGTCTACGACCGGTTAAACAGCAATAATAATCGCAAATACCAAATGAGAAGATTAGTTATTTATATTCTGATGCAATCCATGCATTTTGTTTGTTGTTTAAGTCTTATTTTGTTGAGTTTCGTTATATGAAATACGTCACGGAGCATTGCATTTTTGCGTCGCTTTTTCATTACGTCACAATTAGAAACTTTTACTGGCGTTAATGCTCGTTTTACTGCTTCAAATATCAGTGCATTAGCCAATCAAAAAGTGCTTTACAAAACAATTCCATAAGAATGTATATTATTGACCGCTTAATACTGAACTATGAATCAAAATTATTATTTTATTGAATTGAATGCATAGGATTCACAAGATTATGATTATACATGAATATTTACATTTGCAAGTGATTTCCCTTATATAACACTATTTGAACAAGGCCTTTTTACATCTCCGTAAAACACGTTCGTTTTGTGACCATAAATTGATTGTTTCGTCAAAAGCGATCTCCGTAATTTGATAGTGACGTCATAAACGATCGACGTTATCAACACATTCACTTTATACCGTTGAGCTTTGAGAAAAAAAATATGGATTTCAAACTTTACTTATTAAGTACCTTACTATTTGTAATAAACCAGTCACAAATGTAAATATAAGTAAAAGGGTATCATTTTATAAGTTATATGGGGATGTAAATCGGGTTGGCACATGATCAAATCTTCCATAAAGCTCTTCGGGCTTTATGAGATTTGATCACGTGAGCAACCCGTTTTTACATCCCAATTAAACTCAAAAAATGAAACCGTATTTCTTTAAATATGCATATGTTATAGACTGTGCAGTATCTCCTTACGTTACAAAACACGATAGATCTACATTATACGTCATCAAATATATCATATACCGAATTCCATGGAATGCAGACTTGGCTCTTTTTTACAGTGAAATTCTGCGCCAGATTTTCATTGTGATTAAGAATAGTGCGAATCAAATAGTCGATAGATATTCTGATTATTTAATTTCACTTCGCATTTTATGTGTCAATTCACTATTATCATCATTTGTGGTAAAACAATCCACTCATATTTTAGGAAATTACATGAACATATAATTGATTTCTGCCGCGTATATATACAAAGTTGTATTTGTCTATTTGAATTGATACAGATATTACAATCAATTTTTATATTATTTCTTTAATTATTTTTTTTATTTATTTATCATGAATACTTACGCATGGAAATGTCTAGAGGAGTCCATTTTCCCAGGTAAGATACTATAATCAATTTTTATATCATTTCTTTAATTATTCTTTTTTTATTTTATATTGAATACTAATGCATGGAAATTTATAGAGGAGTCTATTTTCCCAGGTAAGACATGAAAAGTTTCAGGTACTACATTTAGTACAGAAAATTTCCTTGCGTATCATTTCATACATGTGTACCTTCCTGTTGTGTCAATTAAATTATCTATAGATTTATTATACACGTAGAAAATATTCCATAAAAAAAATTGATATAGACTTAAACCAGCTTGAACGCAAGGTGTTTTGATCGTAATTTAAAACTCAGCTATGCTTAACAAAGAATATTGATTACATTTAAGTACATTTACAAGCAAATGTACAATTATAGTGGGTAAATTGTATTATATAACATTTATTTTTTTTCAGAACATGTAATACAGGGCTTTATGGAATGTTTACAAAAAGATCAAATTAATATACTTTGATTTTAGAAATTGAAATGATATGTCAAAAACTGCCTTAAATAGAAAATAATACATACCCTTTTCCATATCACATCCTGTATCAGCCCGAGAAACCAATATCAGCCAGAGGGCCGAAGGACCTCTGGCTGATATTGGTTTCTCGGGCTGATACAGGATGTGATGTGAAAAAGGGTATGTTTTATTATGTTTATGACATACTTTGTAATAAAATACAGTACACATTAAGTTGAGAGGAAAATAAGTATATAATCAAGCACGGACTCCTTACATGTACACGATCTATTGTCTCATACGATTTGGGTTTGTTTGTACATGTACTTCTATTAATTAATTTATTTATTAATCATTTGTCAATTAGATTATCCTTACATTCAAAAAGTTAAAATTCAGAGAATATGTAACCCCCAAAATATGTCTATGGTCACAAATACTGTTTTTCTAGGTTTAATTTACTAGGAGTGTGATACTGATCCGTATCAGCCCCGCAGATCCGTATTGGCCCTGCAGGGCTGATACGGCTATTGTGACGTCAGGCATATCGTTTTTTTACATGTCCACAGAATATGATACAAACCATTAGGATTGCGTGACTTATTCTTCTGACGAAGGATGTGTTAGTCACATATAGAGAATAATTGCGCATTTGAAAGTCTCCTCAATTTTTCTCAAGACATCAAACAGGCATATTTTGAGCATGGTTTGAATGAGTACTCGGCCTTTAACCAAGGATTTTTAATTTATGAACCAAAACCCATTTATACTTTAGGCACAAAAACGGCGCTATGGTGTTTTTATGTTTGAAGAGTAAATATTTTATTTGACACTTTTTAATGTAACTTTATTTTTCATTTATTGTCAACAAGTCATCAATGATTTACAGAGTTACAAGGAAGACACTTAAAATGACATCTTATAACAGATGACAGAGATGGAATTTTTTTAATCAATGTAACTATTGCTATCATAAAATCAAGTTTAGGAAGTTTCAAATTGAGTTCATTTTCAGATATTAGATGTGGTCTATAATTCCACTCCCATTTTATTTGATACTTATAAGAGACAACACAAATGGAATTTTTGAAATCAATGTAATTACATGTATTATTACATGTACCATAAGGTGTTGCCATTTTTCCAATGACATATCATATTATACAACCCTTTTGCGTCATTAAACTATTCATAATTAAACTAATTATCAAATAGTATAAGCAATTATATTTATAATGCTTTTTCTGTTCCAAAACCAGCTATCTTTAATCAGGTCGAGACTACTACCTTATATGAAAGACAGTTTTCAACACGTGACGATGTCTTCGTCATGCACCCGTTCTCCAATCAAGTGAATAAGTCGCAAAGCATGACAGTCTACTACGTGTTAACGATTCGAAGGCGACAAGTGGTTTTCGTCGGTGTACTGCACAATATTTTTTGTCACTTGAAAAACCGTAGAGCTTCTTTATTACGTTATAAGTCCAAAATTGAAAGATTATATTCCAAAAACATTGCTCCATGCTCATATTGAATATTGGAGTCTTTTTAGATGATTGATAGTTGATTCGAATACCGTACAGACACTTTGACGTTTGCATGATAAAACGATAGAAGAAACGGGGATGTATCTCCATGGTTGTAGGCAAAGCTAAAGTCATTATAATTGATTCTTCCTTTTACCGCTGAAAATGAAGCAGCGCAGATGTTGACATAGATATAATATGCCTGAGTGGTTGTGCAAAACTTTGACATTCGTGGACCCTAGTTTATATGTCCATGATTAAAGTGCAAAGGTTGGATATATATTGAAAGGACGTCCTTTATGCCAACATGCATCATAAAATGCATTTTATCTTATTCTTAAAACTTGATTAAAAACTTGATAAAATATGATTATTTCTAATAATTAACTTAAGCTATAAGACTTCTTCAATAATGACCCAAGACTGATGCTCAGTTGTGTATAGCAAACACATGATCTTTGAGGTCTTTCTTTACTCCTGTTCGTGGACATCTTGCTGGGAAAATATTTGCAAGAAAAAATGATTTCTTTGCTCCCTTCCGGGATTTGGATACACCCTCAGTCCTTTATTCAGTCCCAAGGTGTGAATAAATTTGAAAATATACTGAGTATTGAAAAAATACGGCATCTATAAAAATCTTTTCAGCAGAAAAAAAATAAGATTAAAAAGTGATCTTTGATTTCATTAGAAGTAAGGGGGCAATAATCAAAGGATGTAAATATACATAAATACGTGTACACACTAGGCTTTCAGACTGGATAACATCAACAGATCATTTTCCTTTTAATCTACCCTGTAAAGTACACTGGCGACATTTCGAAAAGGAATTCATCATTCTTCGTGACTTCATGACATTGCTTGCCGTAATCACCATACTGATGGTGGCATAAATTTATTTATGTCATCAGATAATTGACAGCAACAGCTGAATCTTATATTAAAAGATGTATTTTGAATGTATTACCGTTTGTCCAATGGAGAAGACAAAAAGTCATGTTAATTGAAATTAACGTTTCGAAAGTTTATTTGAAAATGTATGGATATAAAACATTAAGTGGAATATTTCATGCTTTGTTGGATGACGTCTATCGAAAACTTGTTAAAGAATTTCATCTGCTTTAAAGAAGTCAAAGAATACAAAGTAGGTACAACATTGTGTATACACTCTTTCAGATGAAAGTCTTTGAGGTTTCGTCAAAGGTCAACTCATCCAAAAATTTATTTTTACAATAACCCCAAAACTATGTGAGGTATAAAGATAAAGCTTTTAGTTTATAAATTTTTCATTGATTAACAGATATAAAAAGTATCGCTTGATAAAAAAAAAAACATGGAAAAAATATTTAAACTGAGAATAAATCTTTTTAAAACTGCATATATTTTCAGAAAATGCACCTTAATTAATTCTGTGCTTTTACTGAAAATCATCACTACAAAAACAAAATATTTTTATAAATGAAGGGCAAGAAGGACTTGGATAGCCTCTGGAAAGTTCTTTTCCCTGTTTATTTTGTCCAAATGTTAAGACTTGAAAGCGTAAGTACATTGTAAATGGCGGGTTCTACGGGGGTCTTGTCTTTATACATGTCATGCTTTCAATAACAGCCTTCAGAGACCATCCACGTCCAACTTGCCCTTCAATGATAAACATATATTTATTATTTCTGGAATGATGGATTTCACAAAAAGGACAGAATCAAGCAAGTGCATTTCTCTTTAAATATGTACATTTTCTAATACAGTTTTTTCCCAAAAGATATCTTTTAAAAAATATTTGTTATCAAATGATAGTTTCTATCTATTAATCAATGATATTTTTATACACTGTAATCATTTTGACTTAATATACCACACATAGTTTTGGAGCTATTGTAAAAATTTATAAGCATGTTGACCTTTGACGAAACCTTAACAAGTGTCTTGTATATAACTTATTTAATGATTCCATTGCCAAATTGTCTACATTCTCATTTCTGCAGCAGCTTGAATACTGTGGATTTGGTCTTCTCGAAGTGATTGCTGATATGCATCCTAAAGGCCCTTTGTTATTTATTGGCATATCCCCAAATTCTACCATGCCATGTTAATATATTTACATTTGCAAATGTTTTCCTTTATATAATACTACTGAAAGCAATGCGTGTCTATAACTATATAAATACAGGTACGGGGTCAAGAGGTCATAGATGAGTGTATGGATAAATGTTCGACGTAATATCTCAGTGACGTCAAAATGGGTCGACGCGCGTTCAGTAGATTACACACATGCCGTTTGGTTTGCAAAATAAAGCATTTCACACGTTTAAAGTCACAACCAGGCAAATATAAAGTATGAATAAGTCACAAATGTAAATATAAGAAATAAGGTATCATTTTAAAACGTCTATAGGGCTATAAATACGGGTTGGTGCGAGATCAAATTCATCGGGCATTATGGAATTTAATCCCATGACTTACCCGTATTTATATCCCGATAGATGCTTTAAAATGATAACTTATTTCTTAAGAAACTTGAAGGCATAAACAGCCTTTCATCATACTGAACTAGTGTCCGTAACTCATTAAAAGCTGCGTGTGCTTTCCTTGTGTCTGTGTCTATGCCACTGTAGCAGATTTCCAGCATGTATGATAGTACCGAGGTTGAAACAAATAAAAAAACCGATCCGGTCTGTACACTAGAATTTTTTTCTGCTTTCAGTTCATTGATATGTCTCATTTCATTGCTTGGACTGATATTCCATGCAACGGCTTGTCTCATCTTTGTAGACCAGAACTGACCTTTTAGAGACTCAATATACTTATTGCATCGACCTGCGGAAGCTTTACTTTTATCATCTCTATAATAGCTTATGCTTCCATGTTTCTAAATGTCTTGTAATAATACATGGCTATGTACAACAAGTCGGAAATACAAAGCAGTGTGCGCAAGTATTCATTTGTAATATATAAGCAAGTTTCTGAAGGATATTGCCTGTAAATTTCTGTAAAACATTGATTTGATACTGTATCGGGGTGAATTTATCATCTCTTCTTTTGCCAGTAGATACAACATATACAGCTTTGTAAATCTCTGGCAGGTAGTGCAGAATTATTACTTATTTCTTCAAATAGCTTGACATCAAAATCCATCTCATATATCAGGATATTTTCATTTGTACAGATGGAGATCCTGGGATTATGAAGAATATCTATACATGCATTACATGACATAATGTAGAGCGTGTCTAGCAGAGATTGATTCCTTTTGTATAAAGCTCCTATAGTCTTGTAAATAAAACTTTTTGTGCTTCATCGTATATATTGCTAATAAACATGTTGTTACTTGGAATGAAAAAAGTTTGGACACACTCTCTCATACACCCATTTGAGGATGAGTTTAAAACAGACCCAAGAACACTTCAAGAGATTTTGTGGACACCTGTTGAATATAATGTTTAATTTGTTAAATAACCAAAAAATGGCAGTCTTCGTGTGATAAGAACACAGTAATTTTCTTCATTACTTAATCCATTGTTGATTATTCTTTTAAAAAACATCTTAAGGAAGCCATAAGTTATGAACTGCACTGGTAGTGGTTCATTGCATACACAAGTTTTTGTTCTGCCATACAGAAAGAGATTCTCCATTCATTTTTTTAAAGTCTTCCTAGTTTATGTCCAATTGCTACATGGTGACATCCACTTTTCACTATGTCATCAACAATATGAGGCGAGGCCGGGTGTAACTTCTTTCTGTCCAGGAGGAGGCAGATGGGGGCCAAAAATCAGAGGCAAAACAGTGGGCATAATCAAATTCAAGTTTTCCATGAGTTCTACTGACGCAAGGTCCATGCATATATGGATCTGAGTTAAACAGGGATGCGAAATACATGCCCTGTCTGAATTTAGAACTTGATATATTCCTTCCTACACGATCTTTCATGATAGTTCCATTCAAGCTGGCGGACATGATATGAAGTAAAGTATATCCTGGTGGACTATCAGAACAGTCTGAGAGAATTAGTGTTTTTCTGCATCTGTTGTAATAGAAAGCCTGGGATAATTCCCAGATCACAATATCATTTTTTGGCCACATCATAACGTCTATATCTGATCCTTCCAGTCTGAATCCTTCTTTGTGGCTTCTACTTGCCATCACAGCAGTGTCATGGCACGTTCTTATTTGATTCGTTATCACATCTTGGATATCCATTATATCTCTCCTGGCTACAATTTCTGCGGATGTTCTCACTTCTTTATACAGTTTTACAAATACATATTCTGACATATGCTGTATGTCTATCGTACTATAAAGGTTGAAAAAGATCTTTATCTTTTACATCTGCCGCATATAGTTACTCACTAGAGAAGATCAAATGTAATCATCAGCAATTCTTTTAGTTTTTTTCTTTCAGCTCTTTAAAGTGTAATGTTGTTATTAGTAATGAGTAATTTTTGCTTCAAAAGATTACTTGAAATAAAGATTGTCTTCTCTCCATTTTTTTTAAAAAGTTAATTCTCAAAGCTTGCATACAAACACACAAATTTTGGTTTCCAAAATTAAGGAGCAAAGTCCCACTATACCTTAAAAATATAATTTTATGACATAACTTCGTATCTTTTCGAGAAATACTTTAAGTCCACTTAGTCAATGGTCATATCACATACATGTACATTATTTAAATGTCATTCTTTCTCAGGACTAGTGTAGAGTAGTGGTTAGCGTGCTAGTCTCAAAAGAGAATGGAATTGATGATTTTATTGCAAGGGTTCGAACCCATTGGATACCGCATAAAATGTAGAAGAATAAATTTTAATGAAAAATTTTCCTCAAAACTTTTTGTTAATCAATAAAAATCAAGAATGGGAACTTTACTCTAAAAACTAAATTCACAATTTGAATGTGATTTTCATATATCTGAAGCTAGTGGGCTTTCTGCACGCAAAGTTCGCCCATCTCCTGTGAAAATTTTCCCTCTATATCTTTCCACCATACCAAGTTGTTTCTTATAAATCTTGTTTCTTTACAATTTGCTGAGAAATTTTTCAATTGAATTTGTTATTAATTAATATTGTTTAGTTCAATCAATTCAACTCTTTATAAAAGTTGAATTGTAATTAATAATTTTGAAGTTAGAAGTTCTGAAAAAAGGTCAAGGGAATTCTCAATCTTACAACTCAAATTCAATATTACATATAATTCATGACCAATTGCATGTATTTCCCTACAAACAGATGGACATGAAATTTCTATTTTCTAATAATTTTTTTTTCATAATTCTCCAGCCTGGATAGCTTTATTTCTCTAACCGTAAATATTATATAAGAAAATTGGTCAAGTCAAGCATAGTAAAGAAGCTTAAAATACCAAATGTTTTTGACTGACAAATATGAAAAAAAAAGAAGAAGAAATACTCAAAAAATATATTTATAATGTTGCAAATTATCTAAATTGAGCAAAAAAACAAAACAAAAAGGATTTCAAAATATTAAGCTTAATTTTTTTTGTTCTGACAATAAACATATAGTAACCGAATCAGATACGGCGATCAGATAATATAGACCTCCGTGTGGAATATCTTTCATTCATATTTTCCCTTTCGCGTATTTTAAATTTGTAGATTTTTTTCTGTATAATTACGTAGATTTCTTCTATTTCCTGCTCACAGACAGGGCATATACTCAACTTTTTGGCACATCGATGACAAGCATACAAATGACAACATGGTATAAACAGAGCATTAATTTCACCATCCACGCATATTTTACACGGGGTTCCCTCGTGTTGTATTGTATTCTTTCGTCTCTGGTATTCTGAGTCTAAAAAGAAAAGTCGAATGAAATTTAACTACATACATCACAGAAACCTGAGGGTTTTTTTTATTATTTTCATTTTTTCGTGTTTCCAAAACATTTACTTTGCATAAGGAAAATGTCGCATCTTTCTTCACCTATTTTATCCCAGTCCGCGGCGAAGTTATACATTGTAATTATATAGGTAATATACGGAGTGATTAAAAAAACAACATTATTTCTTTGATACAGCGGTGCTTTAAGGTGTAGAGTTTCTTCATAGTGTTCTTAGATGTTAGTGTATAACAAGTATGCGAGCCGATCTAACATCTAATTTTATTATTAATTATTGTGTGTATGTGGTTATATTTTATCTGATTTCATGGTTTCATACTTCCACTGAAAAGGGCGTACAATCCCCCTGCTACTGTGCCAATGACAGTTTTTGCAGCATTAGATTGACCAACAGCTCCTACTCTCTGTAGTGTAGAGACCAGACCGCCCGCCGCTACTCCTCCGCCCCTACGGATCGCTTCCAAAGACATCATATGAGCAGCCAAGGAGCCTCCAACGATCCCACCGCTGGAGAATCCCATTGCCGACACAGCCAGGGGCACCGCTGCCACGGCAAGGCCACCCACCAACACACTGCCACCTATCACTTTGGCAAAACGCCAAAGTTTTTCTTCTGTAAGGAGACAAACGGAATTTTTTATCCCATTGACCTCAAAGTTCAGAAAAAAGATTAAAATTCAAGGTCTGTTTTGTATATAGGTTGTAATTCAAAAGTTTCTCATGCACCTTAGTTTTTTTTTAGTCAAATGACGAGAAAAAGCATACTTATTTGAAGTTATTTCTTTGTCTTGTATAAAAGACAGGCTTTTCAAGATATATATATATTTCTCCTAATATTACGCCTATGATTTTCAAAGGTAAAGTCAAAAAATTGTTTGGGGTTGGACATTTTTTCACGTCAGTTTCAGGCTCATGTATTTTCATCGGGGGGGGGGGGCTTTTTTTCCTGACATAACTTTTTGCTATAGTAAATTATGCTTGAAAGTTTTCTTTTTTCATGCAGTTAAGCAAATAATTACCCCCCTTTTTTTCAAAAAACGATCGTACGTTACTGAGATATGCAAACATTACCGTATCTGTGAATTTAAATGAACAAGAATACCAGTCCTGTTTCTATCAGTTGTTTGTACCCAATAATCAAGCTCCATTACTGTACACTATAATTCACCAGTTCTGTATAACCTTCTTGCTGCTGTATCAGATTCACAGTTTGAAAAAATGTGCGTTAAATGAATGATGTAACGTAATATTGTGACGTCACAAATAAGATACGTCAAATCTAGTAAAAGTGCTGTATTCATTATGACGTCATAATATGATAAAAAAAAAATTATAAAAGCTGCGCACTACTCACAGTACGTTGAATTTGATAAATTCATTGCGACCCCGTTGCATGGGCAATGTACGATGTTTGTATAATTATACTTATCAGCCCTCTTCAGCGAAATACCTTGAACTGTTACATTGTAAGAGGTCTCTGGCTGAAAAAGGGGGTTTAGGGGATAGTGGCGATGGACAAAAAATATGGTGAACAATGCCTTTAACGAGCAAAGTTCAGCTTTAAAGGACTATATCATAAATAGGATCATAACATTTTCAATTCAAAACATTTTCTACGAGTCAAATTAATTTCAACAATTCTCAGTTGTCTCCTGTTCAGATGTAGTAGTTCTAACGAATTCTTACACTTTCGGATGACCTAATCAATGACATCACATTCATGCTCTTTATTTTACTATCAAAAGTAAACATATTTGTTTATTATATGTAAATTATACACATGACAGTGTATTTCCTTGATTTTGAAAATTAACGACCAGATCAGCTACTGAATTTAAAAAAAAAAAAAAAGAACAAAGATGAAATGTAATAATTTTTTTAATATTTTCTCTCAACGAAGCATCTTGGTATCTATGGAAGACCAATAGTGCATGATTAACATGATGAAATTTTACACATAAACATCATACAAGGTTATATTCAAAGTCAATAAATGCTATTTTATTTGTTCTATGCATGTGTCTAAAACGATAATGTAAAATCTCAACACACAATGAACAAAAATTGATGAGAAAAATATAATATGTGCATGGAACAGGGTATGTTTTTTTTAATGTTTAGATGATAAAGACTATAAATGGGGTCTACATGTAGTACAACTAAATATAAACTATGAAACAACATTGTCTGACAAATAAAATGTCCTCTTATTCTGCAACATATGTTAAAGATCATTTATAAAGCACATCTCGGTAATAAAATAGGTATTCACTTATTTCATATAAAAGTGCATATTGTTACATGGGGAACTTATATGTACATAAAATCAGATAAAGATCATTTTTAATAAAATATAGATAATACATGAAAGTTTACAATACACTAACAATATAACTGAACGTTAATACAGGTGGGAAAAGGGGGGGGGGGGATTCTCCTCCCCACTTCCAGAAATTCAAAAAATAAAATCAGACATATAAGGTCACCATTACCCTATGCCCAAAATACTACTTTTGTTGTCTTAAAGATATTTTTTTTACATTCAAATTCAATGAAATTTGGCATAAATACAATAGTTCAGAAAAAGGGAACTGAACAAAATAATGATTTAAAGAAGCATTTTATTTTGAGTATTCTTTGTTTTTGTGTGATGGACTTGAAACTAAATATGTATTTACCTTAGTAAACATGGTAAAAGGAAATGAATTCATTTTCATATACTTGGTGCATAATTTTTCAAAATGGTCAAAGATGTTGCTACATATTATTTAATGATATACAATTATTTTCTAACAAAATTTTCTTTGATGAATTATGAGGTTCAGAACTCCACAAATGTTTTTAAACAATCAAACAGAATATCATTCGGACTCAATGTACCATAAATTCTCACAACACAAGGCTTGTATAAGAAGCATTACAAAAACACTTGATGGCCGGGTTTCTTCAGTAAAAAAAAATATCACAGCAATATTTATTTACTTAAATCTAGTAGATATTTTCACAACCATTTATTATCAGCATTCTGATATTTTCAGATATCAAGCAAGTATTTTTGCATGATCCTAAAATTGTTATTTTCAAAATATATGTTCCTTTTTCAAGAATAATGCCTCTTTTTAATATAAAATATTTCAAACTAATAGCACATATCATGGAATAAAAAAAAACAGTCCTAAAAGAAAATGAAAAGAGAGAAGGTAAACTAGAAAGCTGATCCATTTGAGTGATATTGTTAGCTATATTCTAAATGTTCTTCACATAATGCTCACAAACAGCAAAAAGAATTATTTAAAAAATGCATGAAGACATGCCTTTTTTTGTTTTACTTTATATTTTGAAGATGTGCTGTCAAATTGTAACAATCAAAGAGCAAGAAATATAATGGAACTTTCTTCGAAAATTGGGTAAAAACTAGAAAATTCTTTCCTTGCCATTTTTATTACATTATAAAACATGTAAAAATACAATCCTGTTATGATTTTTTTTTAAGTTAGTATTTATGTATATGTTTATTCCAAACTTGTTTGATTGCATCAAGCAGGCATGATAATTTTCCCAAATACTGACCAACAACTCTTTTCTTAATTATGAAAAATAATTAAAACATGCTTAAAAATGAATTTGGAAAAAGTCTAAACATGAACAGTGTGGGAAATGCCAATCTCCATGAAATATTGCAAGAATTTTAAATTCCAGGTTAATATTGCAAAATATGAACCAAAATATCATTTAGTGGGGAAATATATGACCATTATGTACTATGTAACTTTAACCATGTAGTATATGTTTGTTGAATACAATTCTTTGATGTTGTCAATGAATACACATTTCTTATGTGGCATATATTATATACACCAATACTGAATATCACAAAAATAAAAGCACAATTTAAAAATCCAGGTAATATATAAGTAATGACTTATTTGATGTTTCAATTGGTACTTTAAAAAAAATACTGGAACTCAGTAAACATGAAGAAATGACAAAAAACACAATGCACATGTAATATTCTCTTGAACAAAAAAATAAACAGATTTAAAAATATCACAAAACATATAACTAACCTTTCAAGCAAAAACAAAATCTTTCAAATATGGTCAGGCCTTCCACAGCCATGTTTAAATATATTTCATTCTTCAAAGATATTTTGGTTCAATCATAAAGAGCTCTTAGTTTTTCAAATCTGTTCTAGAGCTGCATGTAGTTAATGGTAACAGAAAATATGAGAAGAAAAATCATGCATAAACTTCTGGTTCTGAAATTCTTTTGTTTTGAAAAATAAAATTGAATAAAATACAAAAAGCAATACATGTAACAGCACTGCATTTAGAACCAAAAAAATATTGCTGTGTTTCATTTCCCTTTTTTATACTTTGCATTACTTTTGATTTTTTTTTAAATCATGCAATATCCAGTTTTTGTTCAATGTTTTTTTTTCATGGTCCACAATAATCCCAGCATGAAATGAACTGAAAAAAGTTTTTTATCTTTGAAATGTTGATCACAACCTCCAAAACATCACAACCCAGATCAAAAAGCACTATGTAACCAGAGAACCCCATCAGACGTATCCCAGAAAATAGCAATGTGCTTTTTTTTACATAACTTCCCACTATGAACTATATGAAGTCAGAATGAGTCTGTGTTTTTTTTTCAGGTTTTGAGAACGTCCCTCAGAAGTGGTCCACCAGTACCGACACGCTGTTCCTTCCTACACGCCCCTGTGCCACCCCGTCCATCCCCGCCAATGTCATGTTCTGCCATTGTGTGGGATGACCTTCAAAACAAGATGTTAAAGTTTTCATTACCCTCCTCAAAAGAACAACTTACATGTACCAATAAATGAAGAAAAATTACAAAGACTATGACATTCAAGTGCATGCAATTAATGACCAAATACAATGTAATAGAGAGATAAAATTAAAGAGGCTTAATGGTAAAACTCAATTAAAATGAAGTTCCTTGGGCTTTAAATCTTTACCTTCATTTTACCAAATGAAGAATTATAAAATAAAGTCTTCTTCAAGATTCATAAAAAAATCCTCATAGAGGAGTTTTTTTTCCTTTTTTGGGCTTTACTGTAATTACTATTACTTAAAACTATTTGCTTAAAAAATCTTTTACCTGTAGGAGAATCACTGGATTTAAGGGCAAATGACCAACTGTCAGGGTTAACAGAGGCACAATGAGGAAGGCGTAGCTCCACAGGCTGAAGGAACTTAAGGCCGTGTGGCCCGCACATGACTAGAGGACTAAGAAGAGTTTCTCCTGTAAAAGTCAGCAAAATTAATATGTCTGTCTAAAGGATTCTAAAAATAGTTATACATTATAAATTAGAATTCCGGAGATAAAGTCAAATTTTACTTTCTTCTTTCATTTTTTTAAAACCAGACAATAATGCTATGGGCAAATTATCATGATTTATTTTTAGAAATTATACAAATCTTCTGGAGTTTTTTGTTCTTCAAACTTTGTATTCAATGGTTCACATCAAAATTTCTTTATTTTGTTAAAATCAACTCTCTTTCTTGATTGATTTACATGTTTAAAGACTGACTTTTCTGTGTTTAAAATGAGCTGCTTACCCTTATCTTTGTCCAGAGGGGGGAGGATATTGTTATCCTTGCAAACTTTGAAGTAAATCTCCTGTGTTACTCCCTCTGGAATTGCAGCTTTTGGAATGACTATGCTGACACCTGAAAAAAGGTGAAAAGTAATAGCATAGATAAAGTATAACATTTCAACTCTTCAAAATCATACTATTAACGAACAAGTTATGATCTAATTTAAAATTGCAATAAACTGCCTCCGTAACCTTTATTAAATGTGTCAATTGATTTGCACTAGTTGTGGAAAGTACCTTTTTTTCATTAAAAATTGTTTTGTTCATATGAATAAATTAAAACCAAATATTCCCTCCTCTTACTGCATGATCTCCCTACATCAAAATTGACAATATTTTGGGATAAATACCACAAAATATGCATTTGCCCCCCCCCCCTCAAGCCTGTGTTTGATTATTTTTACCTGTTTCTGGGGATTCCAGCACCCCTCCCTGATGGTCAAACACACCCCTGGCTGTGGCCACCACTGTGTGGTTCCCCTCTATCAGCTGACCAGTGTCTGGCCTGAAGGAAATGAAAAACATCCTCATTAATATGTTTATTTGAAAACATTTAATGAACATAACAATGAGTCAAACTTATCAAAAAACGATTTTATCAAAATTGATTGTGGTTTCTTTTTTTTTTTAATTTATCAATTTATATTACTGTTATTGTATGATATAAACACAAAAATTGAAGGTATGTACTTCTTAAATTTAATTTACTAGAATAATACTATCCCTTCATATAATTATTATTCACAGAAATACATCCTCATTATTTTAATATTGGGGTTATAAATATGCCTTATGTTTTAGTTATGGCTTAAAAGCATCAACTATTTTTGATAAATAATTTACCTTCATTTAACAAACTTTTTATATAGAAGTTAATACATAAATCTTGATTATATTCAATTCAAACATTTATAGTTATCATAAACTTCTGGCTATGTTTCAGATAATATGATAGATAAAATGTATCTTTCTTTATTGAAATATTATTAAAATCTTAAGCAGATATTAGATACTTAACATTTATCTGATAATTTTGATAAGAACAGTAAGAGACAGTGGAGATTCATAAAGATTCATAATTCTAATATCAAAATAGGTAAACCTAAGAAAATAATGGTAAAAGAAAATCAAGAATTATATTCTATTACCTCCATTGTATAGAGAGACAAGAATGTCAACCAATTTGAGGGGGAAACATTAAATAAAACGTGTGTATGGAATATGATGGAAATGAAACTGTGTTTGAAACCCCTTCTCCAATCCATGCCTTAAAATCCTTATTTCAAGCTAAATATTTCATTTAACTTAGAGTCAAGCAAGATATTTGTGTAAAAACAAGAACGATTCCATTCTACTTCACAGAGAGTTGACTTAAAACGTTGATATAAGTCTGTATCATATTCATGCAAAAGAAAACAAAATTCGCAAAATTATGCATCTAGCTTCAGTACATCAAACAACTAGCTGAAAATAGTTATCTACCATTAAATTTTTTTTCTGAAATGTCGAAATTTATATTTTAAAACTTAAGGGAGACCATATTTTCTCTTACCCAACAAGAAAGGTGTTGCTAGCAGAGACTTGCTCTGCATTTGACCTTTCACCTTTGGCCGCGCTATCGCTGGTCACCGGGTCAGTTTCCTCTGACCTTTGGGGGCCCTCCTCGGTCGTTTTGGCCGAGGTAGAGTCTATGGGTGACGTAGTGTTGTTAGTATCAGAAGAAAGTGTGGCACTAAAGAAAGAGAAAAGACCAAACCAAAAGATAGATACAAGTCAGAACTGGCAAACAACACTCGTGATTTCTTCATTCAGTGTGGTTTTGTTATTCAGCAAATACAAAATACAAAAACTAAAAAAAAAATTATTTTTAAATATGTAAAATGGCACTTGATTATGATTGCAACACCTCATGAAAAATTTGCTGTCAATGCTTTACATGTACTTTAATAACTTATTCCTGATACAAATTATAATGGAAAATTTGTGACCATGCAGATTCAAAGAATAAATACCACACTGAAAAAATACTTTAAAATCACGAAATCAATGTTGTTGTCAATCCTAAAGAATAATATTTTAGCACATCATGATCAGTCTTCTATTTTTTTCTTTATTAGTCATAAAATGCTGAACAATCTTAGGGACCTTTTTTTTCAATCAGTCAATATAGTTAAAATTTCAGAAATTGTTAGAATTAGCAGATTTCTTAAACAAAGTCTCATTTTGAAAGATTAATATTGAATGAAATGGTAAATGTTTGGCCAACAAAAACAAATCCCCCCCCCAGCCCCCCCCCCCCC
>PRKT01000572.1:237393-247609 GCA_003671525.1 Saccostrea glomerata | reverse complement strand
CCCCCTAAAAAAATCCTCTTCCTTGAGATATTTTGGTAGTTCCTGGTTATTGAGTAGCCTTACCGCCTTTTTATTGTGCCTGTGTCCTCCAAGGAGGAATCATCATCATCACTTGTATTTTGGTTTTCACCAGAACCCCTTGTTTCTAGATTTTCTGGTGGTGTGTCATACTTAAAACCTTCAGGTGCAGTGACATCATTTGTGATGTCAGCAGTGACATCATTTGTGATGTCAGCAGTGACATCATTTGTGATGTCATTATCAACAGAATTCTTTTTCAAAACAGTATCTGGTTTGGGACTGGATGTTCTAAACATATCAATTGACATAATTAACAAAATGTATTAAGTGTATTTTGTTTCCTCTTTTTGGACTACAATTATGAATCAAAGTTAAATTTAGTTCCCTTTGATATACTTTTCAGTATTTGTTATGTAGACAAAAAATTTGTATGTCCAAGCTAAACAATTGGACGGTCTCAGACAAATCCCAATTGTTTTTTTTATTTGCTGGTTCTTTTTTTTCACATACACCGTAGTTCAATCAAAAATTATTTTAAAAAAAAACAACATCAACAGTGCTTTTGAAAAAAAATTCCTAATCTGAGAAAAGAAATGCAAGTGAAGAATTTTCCAAAACCATAAATATATAAAATGAAAATCAAAAGAAGACCAACACTGTGCATGCTGCAAGACAAAAACTAGAGATGCCAAACTATTGTGCCCCTAATCTACAAGACAAGACTTTTGTGTTCTTAAAGGACCCTTCACTGTGAAAAAGACCTACCTTATGTGTTTGCTGGGTTCAAAGCCTTTTCCAGGGGAGACTTTTCCGAACGTAGACATGACAGGTTTTCTATAGGCCTCGAAGGCACTGCTGCGATCGTCACTATCTTCGTGACTACTTCGTTCTCGGTCACTGGCATCATGACTCGTAACTTTGTTTTGGTCTCTGAAAAGTTTGCAATCTTTGTCTTTAGGGAGTTTGAAGGATATTCTTTACTCTTAAGGTGGACAGGTTGGGGCTGTGAAATGCGAAATTCTTTGACAGAAATTCAATATTCTTTTTTCTTTTACATCTTAAATTAAAGAAATACCCTGCATAACCTCTCAAAAACAAATGAATCAATAATTTTAAAGTCTTAAGCATAGAGCTGCATAATTTCCTGTAAATTTATTGTCTTTTCTATTATATCACACATAGAATTGTGATCATTGATTGTGTTCAGTTTGGTTTTTAAAAAAAGAGGGAAATCTTGCACATTCTATGGAATTAAAAAAAATTATCTTTGAATTTATAAGTTAAAAAATATATATGAATTTGCATATACATGCAATTATCATAATTAATAAGGTTTTGATTTATTAAATTCTTAAATTAAAATTAACTAAGCATGCTGAAACTAGGTCAAGCAAAAGAAAGTTACAATGTATTGTAATTTATACAATCTGGAATGTGATTTAATTACCAAAATTTTTGCATGCATCAAAAAAATCTGAAATCTCATTAGTAACCAAAGTAACATACTTAAACTTTCTGATCTATTCAATTGCCTTTGAATATTTATTTTATGAATAATATTTTAAATTATAACTTTATCACTATTTTTATTTTATATACATCAATATTATGCAGTATACACATAAAAGGTGATATTAAGGAATAATATTAATATTCAATGCAATTTGCAAAAATGTTTATATTTATTAAGAGAATCTATTATATCTTTAGTAGCAACCCAAACTACTAAGGCCAAAATAAAATATACTCTTGTTTCCTGTCCCCTGACCAAAAAAATTAGGGTCGGTAGGTAGGGAAAAAATTTTATTTTGAGAAAAAAATTTATTTTCAAAATTTAATGAATGCAGAGCATATAGCATGTAATAACTGTAATAACAAGAAAATGATATGTTAACAGTTTCGAAGCAAGTTTGTTAATCAAGATTTATAAAGTAAAGGTAACCTGTACACTTGTGATGTATTAATTCTGTAAATATCATTGGTCACCTTCAGTATTTTAGAAAAATAGTTATCCAAAAAATGAAAATGTAATAAAAACTTTTAGGGTCGGAGGGTAAAATGTAGGGTAGGTCGGGTGACAGGAAACAGGAGTATTTTTTATTTTGGCCTAACTAAATGCTTCGAGACTAGTACCTTTTCCTGTGTTATAAGTACACCACATGTATAACTTATGGTCTGATGACACATTCCTCAAAAATATATAATTTTTCTTAGGAGATTGTCATTGAAGAATAAGTACTTAAACAAGATTCCTCACAAAAAATAAGGGTACCTTACCAAGCATTTGGACAAGATACCAAAGGTTCATACATGTATTTCTTATATAACCCTTATGGGTAATCTTCTGAACGGCCTACTTCACCATTTTTTTGGTGTACCTACATTTAAAAACATTTTGAAAACAATGTAGAAATCAGAAGAGAATGCCAAATATGAATAATTTTTTTCTTATACCAAGAGATACAAAACATATAATTGAGGAACGTGTCGTCTGACCTTAATAAAGATCAATAATACCAGTCTTGAAACTGTGTTCGTTATGAGTAAAATTTTGATTACATGTTTGTACATTGTAAAGTGTATGTCTCACTGCAAGAAAAAGCAGTAAATTGGTAAATTTAAAATTTTAAGGAGTCAACTGTTAATGAAATGACAACTGAAAACGATCATGTCATTTCACCTTTTGCAATGGATGTTAAGAAGTGTTGGAAGAAATATTTAATATGCATTTTGTGCATAATAAAATAAAACTGATAAGAAGAAATGTAAAACTATTAAATGTATACTTATATTGTAGGGAAAGTTTAATTTGTGCAATGTATGCCCAATCACCATAGAGGGGATAAAAAAAAATAACTAGCGTTAAATGTGTGAGATTTACCCTAAGTCATCAGGTGTAAAGTAGGTGGGTTTTTTGGCGCCATAAAAACCTGGGGTTATAAGGTTCTTATAGGAAGAAAAACTAGTCCTAGGGTCACTGATTCCCTCGCCATGATCAGAATGTCCATTGATGTCTTCAGCTCCACTGAAAATTGGTTTTATATTACATATTCAGTGACGGTCATATGTTATCCATGCTAGATCATGCCTTGAATAGATTTTGATATGAAGAGAAACAATGAGAGAGAAAGAAAAGAAACAGTTAGACAGAGAGAGAAAGAAGAAAGAAAGAATCCAAATTGCTTTTTTTTGGTTAATTTTTTATCTTCAAATGAAGACTGCATGGTGCTGCATGATACATAGTACATGCGATAGTGAAATGAAGTTTCAAGAATCATTG
The DNA here is from genome assembly GCA_003671525.1 of Saccostrea glomerata. Lineage (NCBI taxonomy): Eukaryota > Metazoa > Mollusca > Bivalvia > Ostreida > Ostreidae > Saccostrea > Saccostrea glomerata. The sequence goes on along the minus strand of PRKT01000572.1, from coordinate 244,308 downwards.
TATATAATCATGATAATGCACGAGAACTGTGTTCATGGAGAAAGTTAGAAAATGCATTATTCTGTGAAGTTATTGTGATGTGCTTATCTTCATTAACAATGGTTTCTGAAATTAACATTCCTAGCTAGGTATCATTCAAGTGCCTGGACTTCAATCACCTAATTTTTTAAAGATACAGTGTATTGGAAGGATAAATTGTGTCAAAGTTTCAGCTGAAATTTCACTTTCTCTGAGTATAGTTAATTGCATTCTTGTTGAAAAAATAACAGAACTATGCCAAACATTATTCTATATTATTTATTGTTTATATGTAACAAGCAATATACAAAAACTAGGATATATAATCACTATTCATGAAGCATATCTTTGATATACAGTGGAATATATAACTTGTGTCATGAAAATGATATAATTTAAAATTTTGTTTGCCTGCCCTTTACAACCATGACAATTAACCACCCACCCACCCCCATCCCTACCCCTTTAGTATGCTTATTCATTGTCAAACATTCCAAGGGGAAATTGTCTATATTCAGATATTAAGACTTTATTTGTCATGAGTTATTTGAGTTCTAGAAATTCAATAAAATTTAGTCAAACTTAATTTTCTTTGACTCAGAAAAAATGAGTTATCCTCCATGAAAACCTTGGTGACTAAAAATTGGAGAATTGAAAGGGAAAACAAACAAAATTTTAATTCAGGCCTGATATATTTTCTTATGTTTCTAACTCTGTTAGCGACTATATAATAGGTGCACAAACAATATATATAAACTCTGTTAGATTCTCTAAATATATGATTCAACAAAATCTGGCAGATATAAAAATAAGAAAAATTTGTATAATAATATTTTCAACAAGAATGCAATGCTAATTCAATGATTTAATAAATTAATGTCCTACATATGAATTCATTTTCAGTGAAATTCTTGCTGATATATAAAATTGGCAGTGATTTTTGTAGGTTTTGCCCAGAACCTTACTCTATTCTTCATTCAATAGAATCCATTTGATTTTTCCAAAAATGATTTAAAAAGATATTACCAGAAGAGGTGTTCTTCAATTGCATGAAATACATACTGCATAAAAATTTAATTTAATATTTTTTAGAAAATAACTTTAATTTATGGATTTCCATATGATTAGGGTAGATCACATGAAAAGTGTTACAGTGGAAAATTTCCTAAAGTGAAATTGCTTGTGCTTGAAACAGATCTAGTGTTCGGATGGGGGGTGTAGATTTAAATGAATTGTAGACAAGTCACAGATCCAAAGATTGTCAAAAAAAAAAATAGAGATTCGTTAGTAATCAGTCCCTATAAATGAATTGTTATCAGTAACTAAACAATTTCTGTTTTCTTTTAAGGAATTTGAAACCAAATTACCAACAAAGTAAACATACTAAATGTTATTGTGGAATCTATAGATCAGTATACATGTATAATGGGATACTTTCATGCTATTTTTATATGCTACTAACAATTTCTGATCAATGCACTGCATGCAAACATTCAGATTTACTCTCTATGTATCAAAAAAAGACACATGCAGCTGATGAACTATTTCTTAATTAACTAACGTGAAAACTGCATTTTATGCCAATTCTAAATGATGAATGATGATTGAAATTTTCAAACACTTGGAAATCTCAAGTTATGTGGGAGAAAAAATTCAACATGATTCATTTTCTATAAATACAATTTGAGTTAATTAAAAAAAAATAAATATATAAATATTGAACAAATTAAAGTTCTCATATTAAATTGTATTCTCCTTCTGCAAAATATATGATATGTAAATACACGTAAATAGACATCACATCTGCCTTTTAAATGGTGATTATATATTAATTTGTAAATGCATTCTTGGATACATGTGGCATATACATTGCTGCATTCGCAAAAAAAAATGTTTTTTTTCCACAAGTTTCCTTTATTTGCATCATTTCTGTTAGTATTAAATGTTGAAAATTCTTAATTCCAATTTTAAATTGGAGATAAAAATGTTTTAATTAATCTATTAGATACTTGTTCAATCTGAATTGTAACTTAATCCCTTATTCTTATATATATTATCAAAATGCATTATTTTTTCATTTAACTGCAATTCTACAAATTATGCAAAGTTCAGAATATAAAAATAAATCTTATTGCACTCAAAAATAGGAAACTTGCTGAGAAAAAAAAAAACAGAATCATTCTACACATTGCATGATATAGTAAAATAAGAAGAGGAAAAACTTGCAAACATTAAAGCAGTTAATTTCCGTCACAAAACACCCCAAACACAATATTATCACCCCTCACCTGGGACGGTCAGGGCTTGGATACCCAGAATCCCTTGCTGCTGCTAGATCTCTGTTGCCATGGCTACTCATCGGGGGAGGGCCATTTTCCTGCCTCGCTCGTAACTTCTGCAGTTGTTCCGTATCCATGTAGATCTGGTTCATGAACGACCTTCCCCGATCATACGACCCTTCCCGCGCGTGCTTTTCTGACATCGTGTAGGGCCGAGCGTACACTGCGTTTTGATTGGGCGACGTCCGAGATCTGTTCATATGCTGCCTGGGAGCCACGTAGTCGTATGGATTTTCGTTTTGATCGTTATACTGGTGTTTCTGGTCCGGTGGGGCCGGATAGCTGCTGGGATCAGAGTAATTGTAAGCTCTGGAAAAAAGAAACAGTGAATTCCGAATATTTTTACAAGCTTTTTTCCCACCATATTAGATTCTGCCTCATCTCAAAACATTCAGATGAATTTATCTTTAAAGCTTTGAACTTTATGGTTCTACCGTTTTCATCTCTTGTTAGTTACTCTTGATATTAAGTTCGTTAGCTACTCTAAACCTAAAATTATCTGGCACAACTTTTGTAATTTGTCATCTTGAAGTCTGCAAAAATTTATATATTTTCAACTGCGAAATGAATCTGCATCAATACACAATGAAAATAATGCTTTGTGGTAGGGCTGGGACGATATATCGAGATATCGATATATCGTGATACATGTGAGGACGATACGCATATCGATAAATACGAAGAAATATCGAAATATCGCCCCCCAAAATCTTGCTTCTATTTTTCTTTGTTTATATAACATTTGGGGTTTAATATATAAAGTAAATAAGATAAATAAAAATATATGTGAAATAAATAATAATTTACACCACTTGAGTAAAATATTTTTGTTTTACAACATATAAACAACTATTTTGAATAAATTATTCTTATTTGCAAAGAAATAATTTGTTTATTTCAATGCAAAAACAGATTTTATAAGCAATTAAACTTATCGTAATACATATCGTATCGTGGATCAAATATCGTGATACGTATCGATATAGAAAAAGTTGTATCGTCCCAGCCCTACTTTGTGGTGAAAAGTATTCACAGGTAAAAGAAGGATGAAAATGTTCAGATATCCAAGTTGGTTTACAATATTTCCCACTATATAAAGAGAGTCTGTAACCGAAACAGCCTGATAGAAGGATCATACATTTATCATTATGGACTACATCTGCCCATCTTTGCAAAAAATTGTCTGTCACAGTAATCCTCTGAACATTAGGAAATTACCAAGAGTAACCAACCCTAGATTAAGAACAGCATACCATAAACATAGCATGCTAGGACGTCATGTCTTAAGCAAGCTTATGGAGCAGCCAATCATTACACATACATTTCTGATAAATTGGTTCCTTAAACCATTGCAAGTTTTATCTTTGTTACATGACTTGAAAACCATTTTTGACTTCATAATCCTGTTTTACAGAAAAACACATTTATCTTCAAGTGCTTGCTACAAGGGTGTTTTACCATAGTTTTTTTTTTCCTTTTCATCAATTTGTAGGTAACTATGTTTAGGTAGTTTTTTATTTTGGATAACTAAGAGACAATGGAGTACATTAATTCACTAAACAGAAGAATAACTTGCAATGGTTTTGTGGAGTAAGCACTTTTCTTTGTTATTACTCTGTTAATACATTAAACTGATTATTAAATCTGTTAGATCTGGTAAGAAAATGTTGTCTTGTGTATGTGAAATAAAAATGTGTGCTGAAAAGAAAGAATGTGGGGAAAGACACCCAAAGAAAAAAGATGGTGGGGAGTAAATTTTCCCTGTAAAACAGACTGTGAACTTTTATTCTTTCTTATACATGTACATCTTTAACATTATTTATTGAAATTGCTAATTTGGTTAAAAATAAATATTATTGCAATTTTTTTTTTCTAAATATCAAAAAAAATTGTGAGCAATTAGTGACTTGGTGTTACTAAAATATTTATAACTCTAAGAAAATATAATTTAATGTTTTCTGTTCTTTTTAGAAAAAAAATTCGTTGGTGAAGTCTGTTTACAGTTATTTTCAGAAAAGAAGAAATCTGCACAAAAAAGAATTTTAATATTTTCCAAGAAAAACTTCAGTAAAATTTACAGTATACTGTCAAGGAAAATCTACTCTAGAAAATGTAAATATGTACATGACTAGAAAAAGAAAAATACTCAACATAATGTTCACTAAACAAAAGAAATTTCAGGAAGGATAACTACAGACAACAGGAAGTTTACACAGTTCCCTCCCCTTTCTCTACTCAAACAAAACTGGGTCCTGTAGAGTACCTGTTGGAATTTTCATAATTTCGAATTTTGAGATCATCTGGCTCTATCCCCCTATCTCTCAGGTGATAAGTCTTGACAGGCACGGGCGGTGGCTCTTTTTTCATTCTAGGTGGCGCTCCGTCCTGTAATGGGGCATGATGGGAAGGTACGGAGGATACTTGGGGCTGATTGACTGGGGGTGAAATGGTGGGAGATGGAAGTGACTGTTTGCGTGAAGGTTGCTGCTCGTCTTTTCTGTTGGAAAAAATCATGGGTGTTTTTTTTTTTGGTACAGATATTTTTTGCATACTAGAAAACTACTACTTGTACCAGAAATAAAATATTCCAATTATTCCTGCCAAGTTCAGATGCAAATAATGTCTGAAAACCTTAAATGTACAAAATGTTGTGTGGTTCAGGCATGTTTTTTAAGGGTATCTAAATAAAATTTATATTTATTAGGGGATTGGAGAAAAGCATTTGAATTCTTGGTCAATATAGAACATGCTAAAATGTAAAATTCTAAATCTTATTATGCAATTACTGCATGCTAATGAGCGGCACATAGATGACTGGGTTTTTCATCTTGAAGTCATTTTTGGCAAAAGATGTAGTACTACTTAAATTATACTTTTAATGTTGATGAAATGAAAATATTTAAAAATAAATCAGAAAATACCTGGAAAATTTTTTTTCCTCAAATTTGCTTTCATAGGCCCGGTTTTCTTTTAATTGTTTGGTTTTTTGATTAGATTTTTCCGTTTTAAATTTTAGTCACTCACATGACTGAATTAACCAATCAACTGCTGTTTTCATAAATTCCAATAATAGTTTGTGTTCACTACTCACTGAGCTGCATAAAAAAAGTATGTTTATCATACTTTTCATACAACTTTTTTTCCATTTTCTTTTAAATAAATATTGGGATTACACAGAATATAGCATATATAATTCTTTCTTTAGTGATAATCTAGATTATAAGTAAATTGTTGAATATATATATCATTCCATTTTTTAGATATTTTTTTGTGATTATAGAAAAATAATTGGATTATCCTGTTTATATGAGTATCACAGTATTAAAATGTGGAATCAATATAATTCCAAAATGATAATCTAAAAAAAATCAGTCTTCCTGCATTGATGATTAATGAAAATGAAGTCTTTATAAATTCAAAGTCTCTTGGCATTCTTTGAGTACTGCAAATATTTTTTATGCATTTCTAACTTGCACTGTCTAGCTTCAAGCAGCCAAAAGACACACAATAAACAAACAAAAAATTAATCTTTGCTTATTTTAAACTTTTTAAAATGAATTTTTTTGAGAGGTAAATTCTTTGTTGATCTAATTTTTTTCTATTATTTCAAACCGCTTAAAGTTAAAATTCAAATTCAAAATTATTTGAATAATTAATGTTGTTAGAGTCATTAAAATTCCACACAATCAAGAGAAAAAAGAAAACTTTAGATTCACACAATCCCAAAAGTAAATAAAAGTGCAAATAAGAGAGTTATTACTCATATTAAACCTAGATTTTTCATTACACCAAAGATCTATTAACTTAAAATTATATATGATTTTTATTTCTTAAAGTATAAGAACAAGTGCATTATTTAATTGAAATATGAAAAAACAAAATAATGTACTTAAATACATGTATCACTGACATATAAACAAAGTCTCTTTGACATTTTACATTCTGATAAATTCCAAGAAGTTGATAAAGACTGAATGAAAAAACGTTAACAAAAAGCCCCACCTACCTGTATCGAGCTGACAGGTCGGACAGTTTAGATTTGTCTACGTTTGCGGTGTTGACAGGATTGGCCGTACTCCGGGTAAATCTGTAGGGATTGTGGGAAGTTGACCTCTCTCCTTTACCCGCTACTGCCATGCTGCCGAATTTCTCTCGTAATTTAGAATCGTCGTGACGATTGACAGGATTTGACGTGTAACGAGAGTAAGAGTCACTGCTGTAGCTCGAAGCATTTTCTTGGAATGGCTGTCGATATGAAAAAATAAAAATAAATTCAAATTTGTTAAAAAGTTTAATGCTGGTGGTAAAATAGTTCATTGTTCAATTCCATTATCACCGTTTTATGCCATATCTTAGAACAACTTTAAATTCATTTTAGCATCTGCATTGCAACTTTCTTTCCTTGATATCATTTCTTACATCTCATACTGGCTTATATGTTTAATGAATGAAAACCACTAGTTTCTGCATTTCTTTGTAATATATTAGACATCTTCAAGATCTTCTCCTTCATTTTCAGGGTATGTGATTTTTTTCTCTCTTTTTTTTTTGAGGGGGG
>PRKT01000572.1:222738-233213 GCA_003671525.1 Saccostrea glomerata | reverse complement strand
GAAAGTGAGAGGAAATATTTAGGCAGTGTTTCCTGAAGCCTGGTGCAATGTCTGCAAATGTATCAGCCACGATATAAATTATTGAAAGTGTACATTTAAAATTCAATTTCTTTCAAACTTAAAGTATTGTGCATCTTCCGTGAGAAATCCAAGGAGTGTATAGAATTAAGGACCTTCTTTACACTAAACATTCCAATTCTGAAATATTGTTATGCAGTCTATGATCTATAATTGTTAACATTCTCATCAGCCTAGATAAGTTGATTGAAGTCTTATTTCCATCTTCATTGTTTTTTTAATATTTATTTAATTTAACTTCAAGGTAAATTGTTAATAAAAATATTTACATCTTGTATGACACAATTTTTTTAATGTCTCCCCCTCCAAAAAAAACATTTTATTTTTAAGTATATAGAAGGTCCTTAAAGCAATATGAGCTGCATTTTTGAGAATTTTATTTTGCTGGTAAACTGTGTTATTATGATTAATCTGCTTCTAATCTAAACCCTTATGATCAATAAAACCTAAATACAGTTTAAAAATGTTTCAGAAGAAATATTTCTGTACAACTGAATATACAGTATTGTATAAGAAATCATTATTGTACAGGACGGCAATAATTCAATTTTGCTTCAATCAAAGTGTATAAAAAGTTCTCTCATAGCAAATATGAAGAACAGAAGTTTATAAATGTTCAATTTTTCTGTTATTGAAATCGTTAATTACAAATTTGCAACATTTTTTTCCGATGTCAAACATGCAGCTCATATTGCTTTAACATCCCTGACAGACAGACTCACAGATCGGTGGTAGCTGGGGGGTGCTGGATAAGGGGGAATGCCAGGGACGCGATCGGTGGTGTTAATACTGGGGTCAGAGGACGACCGAATCAGACGCTTCTTGTGCTTGGGGGAGGCGTCGAAGTCGTCCCGGGGGGCCTTGGTGGGGGTGCTGGGTTCGTTCTCCTGCTGGGGGGAGTAGCTAGCTCTGCTGCCCATGGGAAACAGGAAGTCGTCGTTTACATTGTCTTCTGGTTTGTGCTCTGACATCCAGATGGGCTGGGTCTGTTGGAGTTGGACCATCTCTATCATTCGCTGGTACCAGATTTCTGTACTGTTATGACTGATGGTGGCTGTCAACAGAAAGAGATACACATATAATATAGTAAAACATGTTTTTAAGGAAATTTCAGGATACTTGGACTTTGATCCATTACAAATGTATTGATTTTTTTATCCATCAAGTTCAAAATATACTTTAAATGTCAAGGGAAATGAAATTCCTTCCCTGTAAGACTCAATCCATTATAAGCATGTTTTACTGTAGATTTACTGCAACTATTTAGAGTTACTTGCAATTGACTTGATAGTGCCCTTTTTGTGGAAGTTTGATATAGTCCCTATTTCATAAGAATTTGGGGTACAACATTTCAAGGATATACTAAAGTTCAACTTTGCAATTTGTATTTGTTTAATAAGAGTGATGAATGCCTCTTCTTTTGCTTACATTTCTTGACTCATTCTTCTCCATACAAACAAAATACCTGCTACAGAGCTCTATGATGCTGAGCTATTTTGTGTCCATTGATAAAGTGAACTGAAAATCCCTTACCAGTGAATAAATGAGGATACAGTTTCTCCAGTTTCTGACTTTGTTCAAACAGCTTTTTGTGGTTCTTAGTGGAGCCCTTGGCAAACTTGGCTCGGCACTCTTTGACTATGGTCTTGTTCTCAGCCTTGAGGAATACCACAATGGGGTAATACTGGGCATAGTTCAGCTTATCTACATTGTGTGGAGTCACGTCCAACAGACAGTGTTTTCTCTGTGAACAAAAAAGGCAAAGTTAACATTTTTGTCATGATGACCTCAAAAGTTAGATTTTAAATGCCAAAGTTTAATGTAAGAAACTTAAGATATAATTTCTTTCTATTTAATTATTGCTAATTTTTAACCCTCCTAAAAACATTCTCTCACCTCCAAATATTTCACAAGTTAAGTGTTGTTTGTCTAAAGCCAAAGAATTTGCCATTTAATAATAAGATTTTATTTATTTTTAAATAAATGATTAATTTTTTAGTTTTTTTTTATTGCCATTTATATGAGAAAAGTACTTGTCAACAAGCAAAAATTTTGTCCCAAAACCCTAAGTTTGCAATTTCATTTTCACAATAACTAATGTTTATAAATCAGCACTTAAAAATTTACTTGCAGTTAATCAAAATAACACCTTTCCTATTCCCCTGTATATGCTCCGTTATATTTACAAAGAGGCTTCTTCCATCTTACCTTATTGATAATCTCTTTGATTGCACCAAGTCGAATAATTCCTGATTTTCTCTGGTCATTACCACCTGGGCTGTTAGCATCAGCCTCTGTAATTTACAACAAATTTAATTTTATCTCAAACACTGTGATCTCAAATACAAGGAATACATCGAAGTGAATTGGCTGTCCCATGTTATTTTAGAATTTTCAGATATTGAAAGTTTTTTCTTGGTCACATTTACTGTATTTAAAATATCTGTACAAAAACCATACAAATTTGACAATTCAAAGTACTAAGTACTATCTACCAACCAGATTTTTTTGTGAAAAATAGTTTTATATTATTTGCGTAGAAGCATAAAAATGTTACAAACAAGATGCTAAGTATTTCTATTTCATACTTACGTGGTGACTCAAATTGATCAGGAAATTCTTTTAACAGTTTATCTCTGGCCACGTCGGCCAGTGCACCAAAAATGACCACAGGTCTAACAAATCCAGCTATGATTAAATAAAAAATGACAAGAATTACAAACATGCATACCCATATAATAACTTTATAATGTATGACATTTAATAATATTTTTGCCATTTTCAATCTCCAATTGTGATTTTGTTTATAATATGAGTAAGATTTACAGTGGTGCACACATATAACTAATAATTTGATATATACAAGATTAAGACTGGTTGAAATTTCAAGTCTGAAAAAATTACAAATTTTGAAAGTTTTTGGCTTCTAGTGATTTTGATAATACAGTGTATACTTACGATCTCGTAATGTTACTCTCTCATAGGCTGGGAATTTTGTCGTTAAATTGGCTGGAAAATAAAATCAAAATACAACTTTAACGAATATTTCAACATTTTTATCAAATATCATGTGTGAGAGAAATGAACTAGATTCATTCAAGATGTGCATATACTTTATACATATTGCTGCCAAATTTTCTTGCCAGTTAAATTAATTTTTGGTTTGACTAACATACTGAATTTTATAATTAACATAAAAATCTTCAAAACAGAAAAAAAAACATATTTTATCATGATCCTAAATTTCCCTGTGTTGCTCCATGCTATAACACTGGTGATGTGATAATGCTAAATGCTAGAGTTACAAGATTTATGAAAATAAACTGTGAAAGAAATAAAATTGGTTACATAAAATTTATCAACAGATAAATTAGGAAAAAATTAACATATACACTATAATATATACATAAAAGAGAGTTAACGACAAGGAAATGGCAACAGTCAAGAGATTTTTTTATAATAGACTATAAATAATTAAATCTTAGTACAAAATTTGTAATTCCAATTATGAATATTTTTGTCTCAAACATGTAGAAGATCTTGGCTTCTGTTTGTCAATCAATGAAATTTCAAATCACCTTAAAGCAAGTTGCTATCTTCTGTAAATTTTTGTTTTTAGGAAAGAAATACGTATATGTATTATTGGGGTGGGTGCTCAATCTTAAATCTTACATATGATATTTAATCGAACGTCGCTCACAGACTATTTGGTTCTTGATGCGAAAAGCATAAAAAAGTACCATTATTCAGCTATTAAGATGAATAATGTGATAAATATATATGTAAGAAGTATACATGTTGCACTAAATGATGATCAAAGGTCTAAAAATTCACACAAGCTATTTCTTCTGCAAAACCAGGGATGGAAAATTCAGCTAGTCTCATGATTTGCTATGCAGGTAAAGGTGACAAATATTTTTATGACATTCAACTCAAATACATTTTTTAGAAGATGGCTGCAAGGGGAATAAAAGCTGATGAGAAATAATTGGTCTACGTGCAATTTCTGTATATTTTTTTCAAACAAGTGCTTGGTTTGATAAATTCAAATAATTCAAATGCTGGTTGCATTTATGAACTTAAAAGAAATGTAACTTTAAAAGCAAATGACATCTAGACAGCTACAAAAAAAAGATCTGTGCCTTAAATCCACTTTTATGGATTTGAATTCATTCTATTATACATCGCAAAGGAAAAAAGGAAAGCATGATATACACATTTTAGCACACTTACCCCCATTTTCAGCTAAGAAAAACCACATGGGAAGATTTATTCAAAAGAACTTTTTTCCTCAAAAAGGAAGTCATCAAAATTCTCTCAAACCGTAATCTCACCTATTTAATAATTACCTCGCCTCCTTATCAACTTGCAGTCAATAAATAAATTCAATAATTTTTTAAAATCAATGTTCAGAAAATTCTTGGATCCACCAATATATTCAATAATATAATACAAGTAAAACTTCTTGATCCACCCCCAAAAAGAAACTTACAGAAAATGACATCTTCCCAATGGTCTTTGCCCAGTGATTTGCTGCGCCTGGCGGCCTTTCTCTTGAAAATGAGACTGCGACTTTTCGTGGGGGAGTTTTCCTTTTCGGACTCTGTGTTTGTGGAGGCTGAGAACAGCATATCAGCACTGCAAAAAGGAAACAGAATAATTACTAACAGGTTAATATTTGAACGATTTAGAACCTAATTATGTCAGGAAGCTTTAAAACTGGCATATCATTCTAAGACTTATGTAATTTTAGGGATATAAAAAGTAATTTGGTATGTGTGAGTGTTACGTAAAAATGACAAAATATGAATGCATTGATAATATAACTACTCTTCCTATATGTATATTAAGAACAGATAGACCTTTACCAATTGTTGATTCATTCCTTTTTTTTTTTTTCAGAACTTAAGTGGTACTATTTTTAATCATCTATGCACATTGTTTAGAATTTGATGTCCAACAATATCCTGTACCCCCTACCTATTTCTATTGGGGATGAATCCTTTCTGGGTCTCCTGATTATTCCTGCCTATCCTCATGGCTAACCAGTATCCCACAACGCCGCGGAACAGTGTGTCCTTAATGTGGAAGATATCCCCTATTGTAAAGGACAGCTCACCGGCGTCTTTGGCCTGGTATTCGAAATGGGTTCTAAAAATTTTCAAAAAATATTATTTCTAACAATCAAAATTGCTTCTTGAAAATTGAAAACTAATTTAAAATTCATGAATTGACACATGCACTATTATACACATTTCACTTTTAAAATTAACTGAAAATTATAATGAAATCATTTTATTTTCTTATGAATAAATTAGTCTGAAATTTTTTTCTCTTTAAATTTAAATACATAAAGAAGTTATGCCCCTTCTGCTGCGTTCTTGAAATTTTTTTCTTTTTTACCTAATAAAAAAGCTGTCTCCCGCCTCATGACTTGATATAATCCTGTCATATTCTGAAAATAAAGATGAAATATTTTCAATAAACAATTTCAATTATTGTTCTCTTTCTCATCCAAAAACAAACTTAAAAACTACACATAAAAAATTTACAGACTAAAAATGGTCAAAATTTAAAGTCCTTAATGAAAATCTCACAACATGGCCATAAAGGTAAGTTTACCCACCCTCTCTCTTGTACTGGACCACCATGGAGACCCGCCCCTCCAGGCTGGTTAAGTAGGTCACCGCGTCCTCTCGAGTCATTCCCGGGATCTCCATATCATTGGCCTAAAAATAACACAATTCAAACATTGAATCACCTTAGAAAATCAGCTTTTGCAAAATGTACATTAGAATTCGAGTAAAATCATTAAACCTTCATTGACAAAGCAAATTAAGACATTGTTTATCATGCTTTCCCATTTTACAAAATAATTATGTACCTTATTTAGCATGTCATATTTTGACTTTAAATAAAGTGTTAGTGTAAATTTAGCGCATGTCTGAATATGCTAAATATAAACATGCTCTCCAGACATTTAGCAACATAACTGATATAGCAAAAAAACTTTCTGCAGAGGCAGCTATAAAAGAATAAACTGCCAAATATCTTATGTTTTGACATTGTTTAATATTTTTTTCCTCCCTTTGGGGAGCCTCATTTACCTTCAGTATTTGGTCCCCCTCAGTGAGCCCCACGGCTTCAGCACCACTTCCTGGCTGGACTGATGCTATAAATATACCGGTGGCATTCCCTCCTGCTAGCCTCAATCCCAGACCAAACTCTGGCTCCTTCTCGAAATAAACAAATCGGGGATCAAGCCTGCAATGACAGAAAGGTTTATACATGATCATCATCTGAAATTCCTCATTTTATTCACTAGACAGTGGATAATCATCTTAGAAAGCTTTTATTTGGAGGCATAAAAATTTTCTGTCAGTGCCCTCTATTGAGACTCATCCTTGTTTTAAAACTTTTAAAAATCGGCTATAGAACTCTGAGCATAACTTACACTATGTCCTTTCTCTTTCCCACATATCTCCTAAAATTAAAATTTTACATGATTAATACATTATGCCCAGTAACAGATACAGTTTAAAATGATTTTTCAATCAAATTTTGGTTCAGCATCAACAGCTACTGAAAATATCTGTACAGTGATTCTCAAAGCCTAAAAACTGCATCATACTGTGTTTTTTTTCAAACATCCATCAGATAAACAACAAATTATTAAAACCAATTCTTTCTTATCATTGCGAGACTTGTTTCTTACTCATCGTGGTGCCTCCGTTGCATGTGGGGGTCCATTCTGCCATGGTCACTCATGTATCCCCCCTCCACTGTGGGGGAGTGGGGGGTGCGGGGACTCCGTGGGGAGTAGAAGTCATCAGGTCTCAGCAGCTCTTTTCCTGGACTGGGGGGCCTTGGTGGGGCATCTAAGGGGAAATATAGAAAATGTAGAAAAAACTTAACATTATGTTGTGCTATGCTTGCAGTTGGTTTCAGTCTTAGTTCATATGCAAAGCAAGCCCAAAATTTATGCAATAAAATATTTCATTTTTCATGTATCTGTTTCAGGATATATCACTAAATTACTTCAATGTCATTTATAACATTTGGTTTTGCTAAGGTTCTGTGTTTTTATTCATAACAGTATTTTCTGCATTGTTTTGATCACAAAGAATTTTAAGAAGTCATATTATTTCATACTTTGTATTGAAAATGACATTTTTATCTAAAATAAAAAATTACTTTTAGAATCATTGCATGTTTTTCTGTATGATTCAGCCAATGAAATTCCTTGTTACTAGTAAAATAAAATAATCAATGACCTTTGACCTATGACCTACCTGTCTCATCTGGCAGTGGAGGTCGGGGCGGAGCCTCATGATCGTACACATATCTCCCGTCGTATCGAGCATGCTCGGTGCCAGGGTACGCCCCGGGGGGAATCTCCTGGTAGTTGTGGTGCCCCTTATATGCCTCTTCCTCAGGGCTGCTGAGGGAGGGGCGGTAGATGTTGACGTTGTCAATGTCTGACCGCTTGTTCTGGAGGGTCCCTTGTAGGGTGCCATAGCCTAGGGAATATTCTGTGGGGTAAAAAAAGGGGATCCCTCCTAATGTTATGACAATTCACATGGGGGTACATAAGGGGGGAGGGATTAGGATGTGTAATGAATGACATACAAAGGCTAGAGTTGAGTACTTTTTACAAATGACCTAGAGGAAACATAGCTATTACTGTCTACATACTGATTTGACTTGGAGAAGAGAAAGAGGGACAGAGAGAGGAGATTGGTAGTTTGGGAAAATGGTGAGGAGTTGACTAGACTTATAATAAACATCAACCCAAAGAAATGAACAGGAAGGAATCAAGGAAACTATGTTATGACAGTATTAACATGAGATATTTTACCCACTTTATTTAAACATCTACATGTATATGTTAGCATCTATTCAATCATTGAAGAGAAAATCAGATAAACAAGATCTATAACAACATATCATCACTGATACATTTGCACTTATATTCTACTACTTGAGGCATAAAAAATTCCTTCTTATTACTTATTGCAGAATTTCACTAAGGAGAGATAACTCTTACCGTCCTCCTGAGCTTTGTTTGTGGCTGGTAGGCGGTCCTCGTAGCGAGATTTGGAGATAAACAGCTGGAGTTTATCCTTAGTTTTCTCGATCATTTTCTTAGCATCAACCAAGGATAGGTTCTCTATAGGAGTGCTGTTAATCTACAAATAAAATCATGTGACTGATCATGTTAGTTAACTTCAAAGTCATGTGACTTAATTTTAATGACAAGTCTGAAAATACTATTTAACAAAATAGTTATTTCATTCCTCAAAAAAAAAAAATAACAGTAAATAGCTTTCACTATGCAATAGTTTTAGTTTCACAAACAGACAGCCAAGAAAAAAGAAATAACTTTACATTGATCCACAAAAGGGGTTTGAAAAACTGTCAATTCTTTAAAAATTCTTTATTAAAGAACATTTTTTATTTCAGAAAACTTTTAAGTAACCCTCATTGAAATTATTCAGAATCAAATACAGTACTTAGATTAAGTACACAGAGTGAAAATATTTTCAGTCATTTTTTCCATTGTATAATCTCTCTTGTCCCCACACTAACCTTAAGAACAACGTCTCCTTCTTTTAGTCCTCCCTCTTGGGCCGCTATGCTGTTCCCCGTGATTTCTTTGATGTAGAATTTACAGCCCAGGACCACTCCAATATCTGTATGAACAAAACATATACAATATGTATCAATCATTATCACAGAAACAGAAAATATTTCATAGGTATTATTATGTTTTTCATCTTGGATCATGCACTGTAGTGACCAATATATATATCAGAATTTTAACTCTATTTTTCCATTAATTTGCTCTCAATACATAAATAAAAATAATGCTTTGCTGAAATGAAAGATATCAAAATCAAATATCTAGCATCAAAATGTAATCCTACCCATGGAGAGGGCTCGATCAGCTTAGGAGATACATGTATTTATAAGTAGTAATGAATGTGAAAAATTTTTTAGCTTAGACAACTCATTGAGGAATCATTTTCATCACAAGCCCACCTCATAAAGCCCCTTGCCATCCAATGGTCATACAGCTAATTTTTTTTTACTGAAACTGCTCTTAGAAAAACAGGAATGGAATATTAAAAACACAGTAAGATACCTACCATCTCGCCTGTTTTTGCGGGCGAGTGTTATTTTAAGGGGACTGTTGTCCATTTCTGTGTATGTAGGGACCAACACTCGTCTTCTTATAACCTGTCATGAAAGATAAGAAAAATAATAGGAACAGATGGATTATTTTATCATTTTCAATGCAATATTATTTTGCTAGTCTTTCTGTTATCAAATTTGCAGTATAACTGTAACTGAGAACTTTACAACCCTCTTATACAGGCACTGACCATGCATGTTTACCTTGTTGCATCTGTCCTTGAGGACCGCGATGGCCGACTTGTATAATTACATAATTTCTACATGACCATTTTTTCTTTGGTAAAATTTACAGTTTTACTGTAATTGAGCTGTTTACAGTCCTTTTATTGACATGTTTAAAGTCCTGTTATTGACATGTTTACAGTCCTGTTATTGCCATTTTTACAGCCCTGTAATACTGACCAGGTTGACCTTGTTCCCACTGTCCTTGAGTACAGCGATGGCCTGTTTATGGTCCACATTATCCAGGGGGATTCCGTTCACACTCATAACGCGGTCGTTTATTCTGAAAGCAAAAAGACAATTTAAAGTCAACTCTCCACATTCAGGCCAAAACTGCCCAAAAGAGTTTATAATTCATAATATGCATCCAAACAAATTTTTCATACTAATGCAATATGTTATGGAATGAACACATTATATTATTGATGACACAATATTATAATAATGTAAATATTAATTTTTCAAATTCTAATTAAAGTAATAGCTGTACACAAAAAGTACCTATCAAACAGAGCCCTTACAGAAAAAACTAATAGAAACTTATAAGTGTGTTATAATCCACTTATTAGTAACTTATAAGTTACATATAAATTTTGAAATTCACTTATAAGTGTACTATAAGTCAAAGTAAGTATAAGTGAGGAATGGATTTCGTTAATACTTCACTAATAAGTAAAGATGAGCTACATATCAGTGAATATTTCACTTATACCTCACTTATAAGTGAAGATCAGTATGGTATGAGCGAAGTATAAGTGTGGACTTAGACTTTTTACCCTATCTAGACTTCTCTCAAGGAGCACTATGGGTATTCAAGGTAGCCAATCAGAGAGTTTGTCTCTGCAGAGATCAGGAACAAGAATTTGAAACCAAGTTTGTGTCTGTAAAAGGATGTTGGAGATTTTAGATTTATTTTGAGTATACCTTCACATCAGGTACAACAAGTAGGTTCTATTTACATCATCTCTCTATTTTAA
>PRKT01000572.1:211155-221521 GCA_003671525.1 Saccostrea glomerata | reverse complement strand
TGATAAAAGTTGTACATATACACCATGTGGATAAAACCACAAAATAAGGATTAAAATGCTGTTTATCTCCACCTCCTCACCAATTCTCCATTGGAGTCGGTGAACTCCATCTAGTATTACATAATGGAATCCCAAAATGCAATGCAAATTGGCAGGAAACATGAAATATCCAAGAAATCAATGTCCAAGTAGGATATAAAAATAACTTATTTAAGTTATTTTTAAAAAAAATTTATTTGTGTGAAATAATGAAAAATAACTTATTTAAGTTATTTTTTTTATAACTTGTTTAAGTTATGCCCCTGACTGATAAAAGCTGATAAAAATCACTTGACCTCCTACCCACATCCCATCCAAATTGCTTATTCCTAGAGAGTCCGTCCATCACATTAACTTAATTACTACTGATAAACAGTTTCAGTCTTTTGGATACTAAAACAAAGGTTTTCTTGATTCACTCTCGACTTTCAGGTAGCATAAGAAGACTAAAATGGGCTGGTCCTGTCACCCTATCCAATTCACTTCACAAATAAAATACCGGTATAGTCAAATCTCATCTCGAACTAAATGGAACTGAGGAAAAACTTCAAGGAAAAACTTTGAGATATCTGATAATTTGAGATGTCTAGGGTAAAATACTTAGAGAATACGTCATTTGGACTTCCAACTGACTTTGACATATCCATGATATTCCATCTTCGCTAGCCAAGGGTTTCTGATACGCTACTTTCCTCATAATCCCTTGGTATACGGTGAAGTCAAAAGACGGGATTGTTTTCCGTCACGTGATCTCGAATCTATCAGGTACGCACAGACTGCGTCATCGCCAGAAATAAAGACACGTGTTAAAAAAATTAAATCAAAGTTTTTTCAAGAATAATTAAGAAGCAATAATTGAGTTGAGTTTATTCATAGAACATTTATAGAACAAATCTGATGCTTCAATATAGATTCTTAATCACATATTTAGAAGATATTGGATGACACCATGGCTATTCATAGAATTGAATGTTATCTTACGATCGTTGTTCACTTGCGTTTTTCATTTCAGAGATTAAAGAGTAAGATGTATCCTGAACGCAAATATCGTCATTTACAAAAAACAATTGCTGTTTGGTCGACCTGGGTGTACTGAAATCCAATCAGAACTCTGGAAAAAAATCCCGATTTCTATGAACACCATATGCCAAGGGTTATGAGGAGAGGAGCATATCAGAAATCCTTGGCTAGCGAAGATGATGATATTCAGACAAGATATCAATGTTTGAGATACCAAAGTTCAACTGTATTTATAAAAATTAATTTACATCGTATTTCTGCTATTTTCAGATACTTTGGATACTTACAGTAGTCTGCCCTCTGCAGGGCCCGCGGTCAGGACGTCGGATATAGCTATCGACGGATCTCCGTTAGCAAAATGTGGATTGTCTCGTCCCCCACTGACAGCTATTCCGAATCCAAATCCAGGCACCTGATAAGGAAAATAAAATTTTAAACGATTTGAACACAAACATGAAAATTACAGATTAGTTCTGCCAGAAAATAAGTATTCTTTAAAATAAAGTCCCTTAAGAAAAATATTGTTAGTATTTTAATTTTTCAAAAAGAAATTTTCACTCTTAGAATGTATGTCTAAGTAAAATTTCAGTTCATATTGAAGTTTTTATTAAAAAGAAAATAATAAGACTCGATAATTTTGTCAAAGTTTGATTCGGGAATGCAGCTTTATGCTAGTTAAATAATATGCCTAAAATTGTATGCCATCTGTTTTTAGACTACTGTTACACCAGAACATGCAAAACATTTGGAAACCTGAGTAAAACGTTAGGTAATCTACCTGGCAGGGAACTTTCTGGCACAAGAATTTGGCAAATATGACGGAGCATATCCGGAAAGTATTTGGCAGTCATATAACAATTGTAGCCGTAATATTACATATATAATCTGTTTTAACCAGAATCTTGTGTATATATATCTTTGATATTTTTTTCTTTTTTAAGCAGAATTTTTACCAGATTGAATTGGTACAATCTCATTATTTTAAGAAATGTTTTTTATATATATTGCTTCAGTTTGCAAGATATGTAGTGTCACTGTTTTTGGTGCAAGCTCTTGAAAAACAAAAGTTAGCTATAAGATCTTGGTTTATCTCTTGAATTTAAAAAAAATTTAAGAGACACATAATAAAACTTACTCTTTTTAATGTGACATTATGGGTCTCCCATGTGACATTGTCCAGCCCCTGCAATGAAAAGGAAATCATCAGTTTTCACTTCATATAAGTAAATTGAATAACTGCCAGCCCTATGCAATTCCACTTATACCATTCTTAAATCTAGAGCAATATGTTCAATTCAGTGATGAAGTTCACAACATATTTCTCTAGTATCTTAATTGATAAGAAAACACATATACATGTATTTTCAAATTGGGTTAAGAAAATCAAATAAATTATATCCTCAAAAATAAAAAATAAAAACAGTTTTATGCAATGTACATCCAACCATTTTCCTAACAATTATATCATGCAATTGAGTATGTGATAATATCTTATAAATATTTATTAGTTTCAAATTTTCAAAAAATCATTTTAGCAAATCAAAAAAGCTTCAGAATTAAGGAGAAGTTCATTTTCTCAAGCATATAATTAAAATATTAATTAATTTAATAACCTGTGTACAACCTAAAAATAAATTCCTGCAGTACCTGTTTCCGAAGACGATTTGAAATTTTTATATGCATGACTCTAAATGGTCAAAAAAATCCAGGCATTTAATCCATTATCACTTTTTCAAAGTTTTTTTCCCTCTTCTAATAAAACATATTCAGAAAGTTTGCTCAGAAACACCATTTCAAATATACATGCAGTATGTTATATTGTCAGAGAATTAACTCTTAGACTAGGACACTCACCAGAAATTATTTATATAATAATTCACACATACTGGCTGTTAATCCAATGATAATGCAAATAATCATAATATTTATCTGCACATAATTAGGTTATAATACTAACTGCCTTAAGGCAGTATGGGTCAATTAAACCTTTCAACAAATCCAATAATAACTTTAAACTTTCAAGGGCAATTACAGAGTATTCTCTCTTTAATAATTGGAGGCCTGGTTTTCTAACACAATAAAAGTGCAACAAAAGAATTTCATCATTGACAATATTAAGTTAAAAATTTCTATTGAGTATTTTTCAGTTGATAAAATTTTCAATGGCTACATCTGTATGAAATTTGAAATGACAAAAGCTAATATATATTGCATTCAAAATTTTATAATGATGGTAATCAAAATTTGAATTTTGACTTCTATAAAAGAAACATTGTTATTTAGACAACATCAATTTTCTTCTAATGGGTTCACAACAATAAAATTACGACAAAGGTCGGAAATATAGGAATCAGTGTAATTATCTCCCACTTATAAGCTTATGGG
Organism: Saccostrea glomerata; assembly: GCA_003671525.1. Lineage (NCBI taxonomy): Eukaryota > Metazoa > Mollusca > Bivalvia > Ostreida > Ostreidae > Saccostrea > Saccostrea glomerata. The sequence goes on along the minus strand of PRKT01000572.1, from coordinate 218,077 downwards.
TCAGCATAAAATGCACGGAAAATTGACTTTATAATAAAACAGAAAAAATTTAATACATTAAAAAAATCAATTCATTAAAATATATCATATGAAATATCAATTTCAGTTTTCCACTTAATATGTAAGTAAAACTTTTTTGATTTTTTTTTCTTTCAATAAGATTAATACAATCAATTTAATCCAGAACTTCATTGAGATAGTCATTATAAAATTTTTTAAATTTTAACTTCATTTCTCACAGACTGAAAATCCCAAAGATAGGAGCTTTTGTTTAAGGGCCATGAAACACTTATCGGCACCAAACAGCTATTTATACTATTATTTATTAATAAAATGATCTTGTCTAAATGAGTCACCTGCATGCTTAAGAGGTTTATTTTTGAGTCCTGCAGAGATCAAAAAGTTCTCATAATTTTAATTAGTGTACCTATAATTAATAAAAGTCCACAAATCTGCTATATTTCTTTGATGTAAATGGGGTATATATTTCAAGGGCCTGGATCAATTCAATAATTTTCCATGATATCAATATTAATCTAAAATCTATAAAAATTCAAAGGCTATATTGATTAAATTACAAAATGGAAAGTTTACTACAAAACACAAATGAAGTGATAAATTTATATAATTGACATGCTAGCAGTTGAATAATACTTGTATCACAAATTCAACACTGATTCGTCAAAAAATTTGTCAATGTGAGCTGTCGAATAGCTTATTAATTGGATAATGGGTGACTTTTTTGCACATGCAAACCTTTTTTTTTCTTTTTACTTTTCCAAGAACGTGCAAAATATTTGGATTCATCTTCTATTAATTTTCTGTCATTCAAGCTTATATTAGGCTGTCTGTGCCAATCAAAAAAATCATGTACAGAAACTTATAAAATTAAAAAATTCAAATACTATTAATTTATTAACAATCATGAACTGTAAGGTTGCTTTTGAGATACACAAAAAATTTTTATACCAATTTTTTTAGAATAAAGCATATGTTAACCACTCTAATAATAAACTTGCATGTCATACGATCATCAGCATATTTTGGCCAGGGAATCTTGGCGAAACTTTAGAACTTTCAGAATTATTACGCAATAAATCTAGAACCTCTCTGAGTTATATGACACACCCCTCTTCATCTTACTAATCTTTCACATGTCTACAGACTTTTGGCTAATGTTGAACAGATATTTGCCATCCTGTGCATGTTTTCACCATATGATATGTGTACAAGATTATATTATGAATACCTCTGTTATGCAAACTCATCCTTTTCCTTTCAAAATGCATTTTTTTTTCTCAATTTTTTTTTTTTTTTGGAAACATACCTAATTTTGATACAGAATCTTTTGTTTATTGCAAGATGTATTGAGCTGTTACTGATTTACTGAATGCAACGAGATGACTTCAAATGCAAATTATGTCACCATCAACATTCAAATATTAATTCAAAAATTCAATAAAAATTTTTTTTTAGTTACCTCAAGCTCATATAGCAACATTTCCCTCAAAATATTGCTCGGAAGCTTCATGGTTAAAATTTCTCAAAGAGAACACACAAAAAAAATCTCTCCACAAAGATTTCACAAGCCAGCTGCAGAGGACAAACTCAAACTGTTAATTCATCTTCGATTAAATTGGCTACAAAGAATTTTATTCTCTGATTCTTAGATCAATATGAACATGTTTCTTTTTCCCTCAATATAATTATGGCACGTGCCAAATCTTAGTCCCGTTCATGATGTCCTATTAATGCATTCCTCAAAGTTCACTGAACGCATGTTTTCTATTTCATCCAAAATGACAGGTGGGAATTTGAATTGACTCTTTGAATAAAATCACTGATTCCACATGAAAAGGACCTCTACTTCTTGGCCACAATCACAAAATATCCTTCATAAGCAAGTGAATTCCATGACCACCCATGAAAGAAAGGAAAAAATTACAGCACAAAATCTGGGATCCACCCCCGGGTTTTTACAGTTGCAGGTGCTTGTACCAGTAATGTCAGGTCAATTGACAATGGCAAAACCTTTAACACGAAAGAGAACAAGAGATAGGGAGACCCTCCGCGAAATTTCTGAGGAAACAGACTGACGAAAAATTCCTCTGATTGCTTCTCCTCCCTAGAGCATGATGGGAGAATTTATTCCCAGGCAACAACTGTCAGTCGCTATAAATAGATCTGCCGTAATATACCTTGCCAGCAATACACAACTTTATGTGAATTCCGAGCTCTTTGTTGTGATTACAGGTGCACAAGGTAAAACTGATAAATCGACAGGCTCTCTTAACTCAACCACATGGAAACTGTTTTAACATTACACAAAATCCATAATCAATTATTTCACTGAAACGTTTGCTTTTTTTTTTAAATGCAACAAAGAAGCACCTGTTTTTCCCTCTTAATTAATTAAAGATTAGATTTTTTAAAATTCAAAATTGCTCCCTTTTTTTGGGGGGGGGGGATTTACCCTTTATCCCCCCCCCCCTAAAAAGCCCCCCCCCCCCCAAAAAAATTGATTGAGTGGTAGCCTAAGCGTCTCACTTTCGTAAAATTTTCATACTTTTTATGTATTACAGTATTTACATATTAATATCTTGTTTATAAATTCACTGAACAAATAACTTTGGCTAAAATGTGATAAAAGTACATTTCTGTCAATCACTCAAGGAAATAAGCACAAAAATTGACTAAGAATCGCAAAAATGTGCCAATAAATCTTCAGCTTTCTCTTTCATAGTTTCAATTAATGCATTCTTCCTCTTTAGGAATTTTTTTCACCAATATGAAAAGAGAGCCACAGCTCAATGTATTGAATATTCTTTTTCTACAGGTATCAACAAAGAATTATATTCCAATAAACTCTCAAAATTCTGAAAGCTTCCATTGCCTACAATTATTATCTGTGATATTTTCTGTATCATATAATTTTTCCTAAAATATAATGACTGATTCCATTTCTAAGACTGTCAAATAGAATTGGTCAAAATAAATAAAATTTGAGTTTAGCTAAAGGAATCACCTGGTTACATGAGATAATTTTATGTAAATTTTTCATCATTCAAAAAGCAGGAAGTAAAAAAGTTTCAGTACGATATTCTCCGAAGAAAACTAGGTTTACATGTAAACATGATACCCTTTTATTCAAATGCAAATGTATCCATGAAACTGAAACTGGTCTTTTTAAAACACATCACAACAACATCATGGCACAGAAAGATTCTATTGTACTGTAAGGACAATTTAAAAAAAAGTAAAAAAAAAAAAAATTTGAATGTCAAAACAAATACCATCAAAAACCTTCAACATAAGTGGACATATATGCTTATAGGATATTGGACACTTAGAAGAACGTTTACTCTACATTAAATTGCTTGAACTTGTTTGACCTAAATACCTCAAGGTCAAAACTTTTCTGGTCAAGGTCAAACTTTTACAAGTATATGATAAAATTTTGTTAAAATTTTTCTCAAAATGCCAAAAAAAATGCCTTTTACAAGTATTGATAAAACTTTGTTAGAATTTATTCTGAAATGCCAAAAGACAACACAAAACATCAACATTTTATCTTGCCTTTCAACCAAGGTCATCTCCATCTATTTGAAGGTCAAATCTGTTTGTAGAGCAAATAAACTTTTTGTGGGGGAGAGAGATCTTGTGGCAGTTCCAGACAACAAAATAACAACTGCTTTAGAATCTCATTTAGAGCTGTGGGCTGCTAAGCTATTCATCTCTTTCTCTCTTTCTCCCTCTCTCTCTCTGCATTGAATCTTTATTTCAAACTGAAAACACAATGCTAAACCAAATTTTATCATGACATAATGAGCATGTTTCTTGTTCCATATTGATATATCAATAAGCTTTAAACATTGCCTTTTCTTGTGTGAATTATCTAGTCTGTTTTCATGGCTGACATGTAAAAGCTTTAATAACTCAAACCTTACATGTAAATCTGTTTGAAGCGTCACTGTTCACAACAACCCCTCAACATGTACAAGACCTATATATTATTATATATATTATGAAGAACTGAAGTGTCCAAAATCCTTTTTCCTCTTAAACATCTTTTGAAAATTTTAAAGGTATAAAAAAAAAATTGTGATGTACGTACAGTAACTTCTTATCAAATTTCTTTAAATTAAACTGCATGATTTTAAAGAAATCTTTTTCTAAAAATTAATTATGTCTAGAAATTGCATAAAACATGGTGTACAAGTTGATCTCTGAACTATACTGGTCCTGTACCAGTAGCCGTCTAAAAATGGAGGTTTTTCTTCCATTGCTTCACTATTTGACACAATTTGGAGATTAAACTTGGCAAATATAAAGCTTTACTCTTGCTCTATCAGAATATATAATTTTTTTGCTAGTCCTACTCAAGAAACTTTGTTTTCATATCGTTAAAGAGGGGTAGGGTAGGACGCAATTTTCCCGTATGCACTGTACCAGTTACCGTCTACGTCATTTCTAATGATATCTAGCTACAAACTCTATTTTGGTAGGAATTTAAATGTAAACAGAACTTGAGAGACTAAAAAACACACACATACACACACAAAATCAAGGAAATAATTTTGTTCTGTGCAAACTGCATAGGTAGACAATTGCAATCATTCCAGTATCAGCGCTCCCATAATCGAGAAAAAATATAGAAATTGTCTTTTCGCATCATGTTGAAGATACAAACGCGTTACTGATCGCATCTGAGTTCACGATAACGCGTTTATAGGGGTGCTTTGAGATAAAAAATAGAACAAAACCTCAGTTTCAAAGTTGTGACGTCACTTCCCCACATCATAAACAAGAAGATTATTCGGACGAAACACTGTTTTTGTAAAGTATACCACTAAAATATTATCTCCGATGTATGGTAAGTTACTCATGTTTACCTTTCCGTCTGCAGCAGACGATCTTTAAGAAAAATCTCGAAAAATCGCGTTTAAACACGCGAAATGACGTAATAGACGGTAACTGGTACTAGACGGCTACTGGTACAGGACCAGTAAGGTGTTCTGAGGTTCTAATCATCAAAAGCAATAATGTTTCAGGTAAATTAACTATACCACGATGAAAATATTTTTGAATGATTAATGCATAACTTAATGCACTTTGCCTTGGAATGACAAATATTCAATGCATGTGAAACATTTCAATACATACAGGTATTCATAACTGCAAAATAATTTCTCAAATAAACTTACAAATTTATTATCATAGATTGTGATTTACCATGGTAAACTAAAAACTTACATGAGGTACAAAATTAAAACTCCTTGTTAATTAAATTAAAGTCCTTGTCGTTAATTAAAGTTCTTGCAGGTCTACGTATAATGTATTGTATCTCTGATACACACATGGGACCCTCACACTGTCAGTGCTAGATTAACACTATACGTTATGGTCTATGGTCTGCGATTGAATTTTTTTTTTTTTAGTTTAAAACTTATCTGTCATCATCACGGGGCCCTCAAAGAGGGATTTTTTTTTCAAATGACCTTCAGAGTTGAACAAGTATATATTCAGCAATTTTCAATATAAAATATTTCTATGTACACATGTGCTTAATTAAAAAAAAAGTTTAACTTATTAATCTTTAAATAGAGAGACGTATGTCAGTTATTCTAAATTTAGATTTAACCTCAAAACAAAATAAGACCCCAACTAGTAGGCAGGCAAATCGCAATTTGACCATTTTTATAGCCATACATGCAAATACACAATGTAAATAAAAATTCATCTGTCACATTGTTTTAACAGATGCAGAGAAGTTTTAACTATCAATATAAAAATAAAAAGTTGTGGTCTACATCAATTTAAGTGATATGATTTTTAAAAAAAATAAATTTCCAAGCTGGGTTTGAAATGTAAGTTAAAAATCAAAAGTGGTCCCTTCTGAGAAGTTTTAACTATCAATATAAAGATAAAAAGTTGTGGTCTACATCAATTTAAGTGATAAAAGAATTTTTAAAAAAATTAAATTTACAACAGCATTTTCCAAGCTGAGTTTGAAACATAGGTTTCAAATCAAAAGTGGCCCCTTCTGGGGCCTAAGAAGAAGAAACAAAATTTGTTAAAAAATTGTTCAAGGTGCCCTCTACGCATCTCCAATTTTCTAATTTTCTACCTAGGGTAATATTAGGGAGAAAATGCATGACCTTCAAATACACATCACCTTGGTACTATTACAATCTATATCTTTTATTTGCGCGACACTTACTCTTTCATAATACAAAAGAGGGTGGATGCAAGGTACTGTCTGAAATACACTTAAATGTAAACTTGATAGTATCCTTTCCAAAACTTTTGTTATCAAAAATATATACTATCTCTTACTTGATTGAACCAGTAAAGATCCTACAACAAATATTGTTTTCAAAAAACATATATTTACAAATACTCAGGGTACATGTGAACCCCGTACACTATATTTTACATATTCACTTGATTTTATGGATCAGAAAATCTCCAAAGAATTTGCAAAATTATAATATTGCTTACCTCTGTCTTTTCTCAATTAATTATGAGGATCCTTTAGATTTTTTAACTTTCTCCTTTATATCACTAGTAAATAATCCCAGGGGGTGATTTTTAAAGTAAGAAATATTACTGAAGGTTTTATTTCATGAAACAAGAAACTGAAACATTGACATTATAAAATTATATCAAAAGTTTTACAGAAGGGCACTTCATGCCATAAATATAAAGATAAAAAGTTCCCATGATGTAACCTAAGAGTATACAGTTGACATTTTTATGGTAAATTAACACCCTAATTTCACTAATTACAATCACCTGACCCCTACTGAGAACTGAATGACAGGCACTACTTGCTCACTGTCATATACTGTTTTTAGAAAATCCAATATTCATCCTCTGTTTTCAAATAATATGTAATTCTTTTTTTTTGGGGGGGGGGGGG
>PRKT01000572.1:174827-202250 GCA_003671525.1 Saccostrea glomerata | reverse complement strand
GTCATGATTTGAACAAATTTGAATCTACACTACCTGAGGATGATTCCACATGAGTTTCATCTTTCCTGGCCCAGTGGTTCTTGAGCAGAAGATTTTTAAAGATTTTTCCTATATATTCCTATGTAAAAATTTGATCGACCATTTTGGCCCCACCCTACCCCCGGGGGTCATGATTTGAACAAATTTGAATCTACACTACCTGAGGATGATTCCACATGAGTTTCATCTTTCCTGGCCCAGTGGTTCTTGAGAAGAAGATTTTTTAAAAACACCATTAATTTTTCTCTAATTCATAATTATATCCCCTTGGAAAAGGGCATGGCCCTTTATTTGAACAAACTTGAATCCTCTTCACCTAAGGATACTTTGTGGCAAGTTTGGTTGAAATTGGCCCAGTGGTTCTTGAGAAGAAGATGAAAATGTAAAAAGTTTACGACGACGACAACGCCAACGACAACAACGACAGACGACGGACAAATTTTGATCAGAAAAGCTCACTTGAGCCTTCGGCTCAGGTGAGCTAAAAAGGTGTTAAGTGGATTTTTAACTTTGAAATAATGACATATCTTGTAAATTTAAATATGCTCAAATTGAATATTATTCATCTATTTTCCATTAGTAAATTTTGCATTCGAAATAACTTTTATCCCAAATTTTAAATCACTTTAAACTCACATCACACTTAAAAACTTACAATTTTTGAATACCCATGCACTGTCAATCTTTTACAATTTTCAAAAATAAATTACTTCTTTTTTTAAAAAACGCAATTATTATTCCATGTAATGCAATCAAAGCAAGATTTGCTAACACTATAGCTATATAAAGCAGTCAAGTTGCAGATTATTCATTTAAAACAAAATACTATTTTAATCATTCCAATGATTAAAACAATTATTGACTGTCTTTTGGAGCAACATTGCTGATGTTATCCTCCTCAGGATAAAGACGCTTTTCAAGTTAATATGTTCTCTATTGACTTACGAGTTTGTATTTTTGGACGGTTTTCCTGTAATGTTCTCTAGGCTTGTTAACGCTGAGCTGTGCTCGCTCCTGAGCTGTTCGAGCTGTCGTATCGCCTGATCGCGTTCCTCCACGGCCTTGGCGTTCTCCCTCAGCATCAAATCTCGCTCATTAAGAGCCAGTTCCAGGCTGAGCTGTAGGGCCTGTGTCGGCTTTTTCTCTCCATCTGGGGAAAGATTGGCTAAAAAAATAATTTTTCAAAATGTTATTGACATTAACAGCGCATTACAGTTGAACTTTAGTATCATGTACACTGATATCTCGAATATTATGGTTATCTCAAAGTGATTTTGGAGTCCCAATCACTTAATAAATAATATAAATTCTTTTAGTATTTCACACAAAGTATCTTCAATCCTCAGATATCTGGAAGTTTTTTATTGGTCCCCTTGAGTTTGAGAGAGTGAGGCTAGACTGTATTTCAAATCTAATTATTTGTTTATCTTTGCAATAAGGCCTAAGGCTTTTTTTTCCTCAAAACTAAAAAGCATTTTTTTTTTTTCCATTTGGTGCAGAGAGGGGGGGGGGGTCATGACTTGTTGTTTTCTTATATGAGATTATGAATTCTGACTAGGCAACTATACCCTGGTAAAATAAGGAAAATGGGATTCTTAATTATGATATAGTAGAGATTTTGAAGTTACAACTTTCATTAAATAAGGGTGGGGGTGCTTTCTTATTTGCAATTATGAAACTAAAATAAGGAAATGGCGATGCTAATGATCTGGATGTAATAGAAATTTTAAAGTTTTGACTTTTTAATTGAAATTCAAGAACTTTAACAAGAAAAATTTAAAACCCCAGGCAGTTTAGTATATTTAAATGAATGTCACATGCCAAATGTCAACAGTTCCTTATTTTCGGTAAAAGCTAGTAAACATAAAACAAAATTCAATTTATCTTTATATCAGATTTGGCAATTGAAAGTGGTAGAGAAAAAAATTAAATAACGGAAAAGATCAGCATACAAACACTTGCAATGTCAAACTTTCTTGGTGCAATTCAATTAAGATTAACCTAGTGTAAGAAGGTAATTAACATAATTTGGAAATTATCTAAGGAATCTTTCAGACTAAACTTGCCAAAACTCATTAAATTAATAAGGTGAGCTAACAAGAAATTTTATTACACTGCCCCAATGCCCTAGTACATTTTTAATTCCAAAAGGTCATGCAATTTTTGTCCTACACTAAGATTTTCTGAACAATTTCTGAGAAAATGAGTCAGAGACATTATTCTGAACAAATTATAATAAGACCTATAATTATGCAAAACATGGTACACCTTCCTTACCCCCCCCCCCCCTCCTTTTGTGGGAGGGGCCCGGGGAAGACCTATCTAGACCCTGGTAAATCTACATGATCTCCCCAAAATTTGAGTCACCCTCTTTATTAAAATTTACTGCACAGATGAATAATATCAGAAATCAAGATGATTCATACACACACAAAAAAAATGAAAAAAAATACCTTTAAACGCATCTATCCACAAAAATATCACATCAAAAATTAGGCTCAATTTTCACTTTGAGCGTTCCATTTCAATACCTTTCAGCAAAAGACCAGACATAACCGCTAACAACCCGATGTAAAATAATACAGGGGGGAACTAATAAGCCACGAAGACCCCTTTTTTTCTCATACTATACTTTCTTACAATTCCATTTAAATGCATTTAGATCTCCAGATATTGTCTGTTTTTGTGTTGTATGGTGTTCCTTAAAATAAGATTATTTTTTGTTTGGGAGACATTATACCTTTTATTACAGACATAAAATGGTGTTCATTATATTCAGTTTTAATTAATGTATTCAGAAACTTTAAGGTTTTTAAAACTCTAAAACTTTTTGTCAACATTGCACAGGCAAATTGTTCCTTTTTTAAGTGCCCTGTAAATTGCTAAGCTATCAGGCCAAAAGTATATAAAAAGTTAATTTTTTTGGTTTTTATGCATGCAGCATGAAGATCTCATTTTTATGTAACTGTCTAATATATGATTTGCACTGAATTGGAAATGGGACTTTTTTTCAGGAAGCAACAAAAAAATTCCTAGCAATATTAGCTACAACCTTATAACTTCTGAAAACCCTGCAACCTGTGCTATAATCTTATAACTGCACGAACACCTGGTCTAGTAGAAATGATGCAAAGGGGTTACGGTTACTTAACTCACAAGACAGGCCCAAAACCACAAAAGACCACATAAGACAAAGGCACCACAAGTGAAAAAGAAGGAGGAAATGAGTCAAGCTTATGACTGATATATAGTTTATATATATATATAATACCTGTGACACTCAAAATAGGCCCTGAAATAGACCAGACCACATAAAACCATTATAGGACTTTGGTCATGTCATGAAGTGCAAAAACCAATTATACTACAGACTAATTAATGCTAATGTTACACAGGGATGGCTAAATGTTAGTAGGTCAGCTGTGGGGGTGGATCTCGAATTTTCACCCCTTTGCACTTTTTGGTACAAAGTTTCCTCAACATTTTTAACATGTTAAGGGTAGTTGTATTAGGTATATTACAGCTCTGTGGACATTCACAGTATTTTAATTAATTCAAATAAGAAATGCAGTGGTATGCATATTTCTCTGCATATCTAATTTCCAGGGCCTATCTTTGAGTGTTTATTCTTGTAATATATGAAGGCAAGCATCCTAATTGCCTGTGTATAGATAGGAAAAAATTACACACTGATAGCAATGCCTACAATCTGTAAATTTTCATGCATAATTTGACTGAATTAATGGGTTTATACAGTGTCATGTGAACAGCTCAAGTAGACAGAAAAAATCTCGGATGTAATTGTGTAAAACAAGAGTTGTTGTATGCTAATGAAAATTTTTGTAATGTTCTGTCATTTTAACATGTTTAAAAATCTTTTTTTTTCTTTAAAATTGTTCTCTTTTATGAAGTTAATAACTTTGCATAATAAAGGCTCGAGTCTGATTCAGACTCTTCAAAAGATTTTATCTTTTATTACCCCAAAAATAATCTTTGATTTTTAATTTCTAAAAATACACTGAATTTATATCATTCGTTGTCCATTTTTTCTATTAAAAAAATCCTGTAATTACCTGGTATACCAAGAGCGCTAATCAGAAATCAAGATCTGTTCAATATCATTGACTTGGCCCTAACAATTTTTCCTCAATACACAACTGTCAAGCCCATGTGCTCAAACATCTACCATGGACACTAATTCTTCTATTATCAGGGGTTACTGTTACGTTTTAGCATCTGCTCGACTCCCTTATCATGACAAGAACACAAATGACATGGAATGTAAACAATCAAATAGACATCTTTAGTTAGCTCATCCTTTTAAAAAAGAACACAAAGATAGCTGGCTGGTGTAGGTTATTTTATCTTCTACAATGGGGAAAAAAAGTTTCATGTTTGACAACAGAGGATTCTGACACTTGGAGAGATACAAAGATCATTTGCACAGGGGCTGTCACTTTGTTTCAAATGCATGTATAGCATCAAATTCTTCTTAAAACACTGATTAAGTTAAAATTGTACAGTGGAATTATCTTATCAAGAATCCACAGTGAATGATTTCAAAGATATTGGCTGGACTATAGACAATATTTCCTCGTTAGACTTAATTTGCTGAAAGGGACTTTAATTCAAGAAAGTAATGGGCAAAAATTTCAGAATACAGATCTGGATACAGTTTTACTGTATCCCCTGATTGCAGAGATGTCATAAAGAGTCCTTAAGTACCTTAACCACCAACCAATCCCCATCCCCATCCCCAAACCCTCACCCAATTTAATTATCACCACCATCTCAGGTGTACAGCTTAAATTTGAAAGACAACATGAATATAAAACATCTGAATCTTTATATCCATCTTGATCTTGATTTTTTATTGAAAGGAAAATGTATTGACTGATTTTTTAATCATTTATCAGAGTCTGGTAGAAACCCCCCCAGATAGCAAGATCTTAAATAAGCATGACACTGATGAAAGGAGAGGGGGAAATCCGAAAGGAAAAGGGGGATAAAAAATCTTATCTGTATCTTACTCAATTTTACTGCCAAGCATTTCATCTAAAAATACTCACCACAAAATGATCTATCTGTACCCAAAAAAATTTCAACTGCTAAAATTCAAAAAAAAAAATTTATCCCTCAGTTAAAATTATCTATGCATTTTTTTCAAAAAACTTTTTCAAATGAACATATGTTCTTTGCATTTATAGACTTAATATTTATGGATTTATGTAAAAAAAAAAATTAAATGGTGTACATAACAGAACATGCATGTAAGACTTCTCACTTTGTTTCTCCATCTATTAACTAATTGCTTTAATTAATTACATCTTTCAGATGAGACCTTAAAACCCAAGCTCATCATGCTTGTGCAGTACATGTCTTGGTAGGCATTGGCATGATAAAGATCCCTCCCTGCTCAATGACCCTAAGTGCCAAGTATAGGTCTAAATTTTAAGCCCTTCATGTATATAGTGAGGCCTCTATATGAGTGAAAAAGTCTTGAAATCCATAAATCTATTTCCCTTAAATGTTTGTTTTATAAATCTTCATCACTAAACTGCATGAACAGAAAACAACCTTTGCTGAACAAGGAAACACCAGACATAAGCATTATAAGATTACTACACTGAATATCTAATTAAACAAAGGGTGACCTGCAATTAATGACATGCATTAATTAATTGCAGATTGCATCTTAATTGCCCCTAAAATTGGCAAACACACACCAAAACAAGTAGGCCAATATATTTACTACTGTTTACAAATGTGCTTTGTCTTCTGTATTTGTAATTTAATTTTTTTTAAGTCTTACAATGGTGTATCCTAAGGACTACAAATTTAATCTACATATGGATTTTACTTCCATTATGGTAGTAAAATTCATATAGTATAATTTTAAGCCAAGAATATTTAGGTGTTGAACTGCATGAAAACATGAATTTATTACAATGTGTATTGACCATGTTGACACAATATACTTTTCATCATTTTTCTTCTCTTATTTGTGATTGATTTTACTTTTTAACTGGACAGCTAGTTGTCACAATTTCTGCATGTGAGAATATATTGTAACAATTTTTCTATGCTGAAAACACATTACCAATCAATATGCTTTACAGCATGTATATAAATTAATACCGCTTTCAAATTCAATTAATCATGAAATGTACTTATTATTCCAACAAAACTACATATGCATGCAAACAACATTTTAGACATGTTCAAGAAGTTTACAACTACATGTATATGCATTATTTTTTAGCCCTGAATTCTAAAAGAAAAATTTCAACATTGAAAATCATTTTTCTTCATCAATCTTGCCAATATGCATGATATACAACTTTAGTGCAAAATAATATTCACAACTTTAAATTGTCACAAACCAAAAACCAAACAGATAAAATACTTAACCTGTACAGTAACGTAACTCAAATCAGTTCCTCTTACCTTACCTGCACTTCAAATGTCAACAGCGGCCCAAATGTAATCCGGTACTCGATTTAAAAACAAAACAAATTCAAAAAGCCCCTGTCTCTACAATGTGCAGACAGTCAACGTTTTAATTCCTTGAGCACAAAATCTGATTTGCAAACACTGAAATTATCTTCTCTCAGGAAAATCTGTGTCCATGCACACTGTCCACTCTCTGAAGAAACTTTTTTGTCAGAAAAAAAATCCCTTTGGGAAGATTTGAAAACTACGAGGCGTCTGTGACCCAGATTTACCTGTGATTGTGTAGGTTTCACTGAGTCGCGTAGCCTGTATACTATCAACTAGACAAGAGAGAGGGGGGCCATGCCATTAGGGACCTTCTCAAAAGTGTTCCCTTACACAATACAATGTCAGGAGAATAATTTTCATTAGAATCATATACAAAGTTAGCATGACATTAAATTGTACACCGCTATCACTAAGTTAAGTACATTCAAGTGAAGCATGCTTAAAATGGGGAATGTCTCAAGAAACAAAAAAAGTAACTTTTTTATCATGGATATACCTGGGTGATCTGGAAAATAGACTAAAATTTATTAATCTGTAGATTTTATTTAATCATTACTGCATGCTTTTCATTAATTTTTTCTATCTCAAAAGCTGTAACTTTTCTCGTTTGTTTTTGAAAACATACATTCAAAACTTAATTCCAATAGAAACCAAATGAGAAGAAAACAATTCAGTATGAATTTCCCCTGTCCAACTAAGGAAATATCCTCAGACTTGTGGTCTATCTGTCTTTCTCCAAAATAAAAGCTAAGTAGAGTAATTTTCAGAAAAAGAAGTTTAATTTTTATTAAAAAGAGTCTTAAGACTGTGCATTTTTCTTTGCAAATTTCTGCCAAGTCAACTGAATATTATGTGAGAATGGTCAATTTACTAGAGGACTGACAACTTTTTACAAGCGTTAAAAGTAAATTTCTTATTTCATACAGAAATCACTTAAGGCCAGGCAGAGTGATATTGCATCTAATTTTAAGGCTTTACACAGTGTAAAACCTCAGAGTTCCCAAAAATTTATGTCCTTGCATTTTGAATGTTAATGCACTTAAAACCATGCCCTGCACGCATTCCAAAGCTGAATGATGCATGGACCCTGACAAATAAGCCAATGCAGAAAGTACAATAACTAGCACAGGGGACAATCACTTTTTAAACTTTTATAAAATTTAAATATATTGCTAAAAGTTTTATCATCATTGATATTTCCAAGATATCTAATTTCAAGATACTGAATTTCAACTGTATATCATGATAATGAATTATAATTAATACAATTACCACTAACCAGTATACAACCACAATAAAAAAATGCTTTTCCCCCAATAAAATATATTAGTCTCTGAGAGATATGCCATAATAAACTGCATGTGATTAAACAAAGACACCACTAGTCTGACCCTACTGCAGTAAAACTCAGTCATAATCGATCATCTACATGCACATCTTTTTTTTTTTATCACCAAGCGACCAAATGACAAATACAACCCACAGGAAGGTACTACTCTGGTCAACGATTGGTCATATTATGTCCAGTCTGCGATCATCAATAACCATTGATCAATCTGGATCAATCAAATGTTTGTCATTTCATGTCTGTGCAGTAAAAATAGCATCAACCAAACAATATTTTTTAAGGTTTTCAAAGATTAGAGAAAAACTTTTCAGCTGAAGCTCTGATATGGTTGGAACTAAAATTATCAGCAATTTAACCATAAATTCAATTTTGCTCTGACATATAAAATTTATTCATTGAACAAAAAAATATTTTCTCTTTTTCTTTATAAAAACATGTAGTCTGAGAAAAATGTTTTTAGTGTGAAAAACTGTATTTTTTTCTTCTTTCAAATTCTGTCCTCTCAAACACATTTGCTGCACTAAGGCTAGGGCATATGACTGTGGAACTACGAAGTGTTCAATCATGCAAAAATTCTTAGAAAATTCAAATTAGTAGGGTTTTTTTTTCTTTATATGGATTTTTATTAGGTAAGATGTATATTAAACCTAAAAAAAGTAAGTTAATATGATTAATCAACTTGCTCCAGTTGGTAGGAATTTTCAGTGCTGTAAGTTTAACTCCATTATTGTGCACAAAAAAGTGCACTGTTTCTTGATTTATTTCTCCATGTTTTTAAACTGTCATCTCAAAATATTACTAACCCTGTGTTCGGAACACATTTTTTCACCATTTCCACAACAATCATTCCTTATAATTGTTGTTAATAGCAGTGTTTTCCCTTTTTTTCAAAGTAAAGGGTAAGAGATCAGTTGTAACTGGTTAGGGGATGAAGTTTAAGAACAGAATATCTGTGGACCTTACAACAAAAATTTATTTCAAGGCAGTCTTTTTGTCGTTTGAAGTGGTCAATTTGCACGGTAGCCAGGTCTTAGGGAGAACACTGTTATAGCCCTCCTGGCCTTGAAATTAAGATCATTGAAAAATTCATCTGCCATTTTGGTTTGCAGGATAATTCAATCCATTAAAGCACATTGTGGAGATGTCAACTTGGAGAGTATTACATAGAGGAGTAAGGAGATTTTTTAAACCTATTTTTTTCGCGATTGAGGTAAGAATTTGGAAGAATTAATTCATAACTAAGAGCAACTTTTTGTACGCAATAAATATACAGTTAGTTTTACAATGGGTGGCCTTGTAGCTCTTTGGTCTGTCAATTTATTTTTTTTTACAAAGAATTACAGTTCAGGAGCTATATTCTTACAAAAGTGAAGATGGGCTCACATTTCCTACTTTGCAAGTTCTGCATTTAATATCATCAACTGTGGTGACTTGTCCTTCCACTGACAATTCAAAGGTGGGATCCCCAAGAAGAGTAAAATATTCTCAAGCCAGTCAAAGGACACATAACAAAATAAACAACCAACTAATATGAAGAGGACTCTTTTTGGTGAATTTTTTTCATATAAATTGTGCTTCGACATGTACATTGAGAATCAAAACAAGCATGTAAAGGCATAAAACATCAAATCAACAACCAGGTTTTAAGGAAAGAGCATGTGCTGAAATTAGTGTTTGAAAATCACTGTAAATTTAGCTAGACATGCAGGGCTGATTTCTAGTTAAATTTATCTCGGTCAGTCCTGTCAAAAATGTACTAGCTCGAAAAAAAAATTGTCTTTGAAAAGTTAAATTTAGCAATAATGTGAATGGGGCAGGCTTACTGAATTTTAATTTATCATTTTATGGAAAATTTTTATATGTCCAGCCAGGCATCACACCGTGCAAATCTTTTTGCCTGTGACAAAACTTGTGTGTCTCAGGCGGTTGGGCGCACAGTTATTTCAAACATATTAAAGCTTCCATTCATTTGGACATTATTAAGTACTAGATCTATTGGCCAAAAGTTTTAAGAGCAATGCAAGGGGGGTAACTCAGATGAGTGAAAAAAACACCATGTTGTTTTTAAACACCTCCAATATCAAACACTGTTTACATTTCTTTCCTTTTTTCAAAAAATAAAACTTTCCCTAACGCAAATTGACAACTTTTTCTCAAGTCGGCATAAGTTTGAAAGTTTTGTATAGATTTCTTTGTACGCTACCTGTGTATTGTGTACAGGTGTAGTGTATACTAGTGTGCTTGTTGACATGTACACGAGGAGTGGATGAATCATCAACACAAACCATTGACACCTCTAATAATTCTTACCTGAATTGTCTAAAAGAAATCCTGTCAGCAAATGAGGAGAAACTTTCTCCAAACAAGAGCAGAAATCGTGAAATGCTCCCAAGCCCCTCTTTCCCAAAATGTCCAGCAGGACCTCTGTTCGCTCCCGTGGATCACTGACGTCGAGCACCTGTCGCTCCTCGGACGTGGATATAACTTCTTTAGCCACTAAGTGAGGTAAAATCTTGTTCGTGTCTAAATCTCGAACAAGGGAAGCTCTGTGACGGGCCAGGAGTCGCGAAACTCCTTGCTTCCCCGCCATCTTGAAAGTTTTGATTGTAAATCTATTTTTAAGATTGTTATTCTGAAATATTCCCCAAAACGAATATCAAAGAAAATTTTTTATTGCAATGATTTATATCGTGTATGGACTATGGTGCCTTGATATGTTTATCAAAGATACCTTTTTTTAATTAATTAAAATACAATTTTTAAGGATAATTTTAAAAAATAACAAAAGTTTTACCCTGCAGATGCCCCCTGGATAAGTGTGTTCGCAAAAACTTGGAGGTTATACGCTTCTTGGGTATAAAAAATTTCCATCCAAAATTTGATGTTAGGATATTTGCAACTTCTTTCAACAATTGAATAGAAGACATAAATAAAAAAAAAAATGTTATTTGTGTTCCTGATTTTAAAAATTAAACAAATATCAAAAATCCAATTTCTAAAAGAAATTTCACTTTAATGCTCATGCACCTACAGGGAATCTGTTTAAATTTTTTTTTTGTAACTTTACATTGCACAATTTTAAAGTCAATCCAAAATGCTGAATTAAAAAAAATCCACGTGATAAAATTCATTTATTTCTCTCAAATTAACTGGTGCCGATTTAGAGTTTTTGTGCAACAGACCTTTCAGAGTTGTACGTCGTTCTTCTCTCTGAAACCTCTGTAACAGACTCGAGTCAAAATCATTGACATAAGGTTAAAAACATCGATAGTTCAAGGATTATTTCAAATTAAACAAATAGTTTCAGATTTACGTAGTAAATATATAAGAAAACACGGACACTCTTTTAATTTAAAACATCAGGTGACATGGAGGAGAAAGCATACCTTATCGACCGCGGTCCTTTGCTCCTTGTTATAAACGGGTAAATCTTAACACAATTCAGCGTGAAAATAATAACCTAATAATTTTTTACGAAAAACATTAATCAGCATTTGACTTAATGATAGATTGTATTTGATTTTTTACAAGGTCATTATTAAATATTGACCATAGAATTGGCATTAAGATGTTGACTTTAAACGAGACTGATGATATCCTTGTTTCATTGCCTTATTTGTCAGTAACCTGCCTTGTCTCAGAAATTGTCCGTACACAAAACATTCTGATGCGTATTGATTCAATTGGGACACATTAACTCCAATACTCAGGTGAAAATAATATTAATGTTACTATATATATGTAAGGGAAATAAGTACAATTCTCAGTTAACCTTTGACTTTCAGTAAGGCGCTACGTAATTAGCGTCTGTCAAATTGGGAATTGATTCTCATTGGTTAAGAAATTAATAACATCAGGAACATCAGGAAATTGTTGTTGACAACGATGAGACGACTTTGTTATTGGATATTTGCTACACTCGTTGTTGACATTTGCCCGAATTTTCTATCCAGTGTATATTTAAACAGTGAATGAAAGCTTCAGTAAACTTCAGACGCTAACTCAGTAACGTCAAGAATGCCACGCCTTACTGAAAGTTAACTAAGAATTGTAATAACCATGGAAAAGTTGAAGTCTTCACGCGTTTATTATGAAGGTTTAATTTCTTTTTAGGTTATCATAAAGGTCTTTTTCTAGACAAAATTTCCAAATATGAAACAGACGTGTCAGACTCTTGGTGTTTTTATTTGAATTTCAAACAGAAATGTTATATCGAATCGACAAAGGGATCTCTATGAAAATAAACATTGTTGTTTTCGGATAAAATATCGTCGATATACCAAAATGTTGAATTGAGGGCCAAGACAAGAGATTTTTTCACGAATATGTTTTTAAATGCTGCTTCATGTGATTACACAACTAGATCTAATCTGCTTATAATGGGGCGCAACTAGTACCCTTTGGGATTCCGACAGATTGTTTGAAGACTTGATCTCCAAAAACTGTAAAGATATTGTTGTTGCAAATGACCAAAGACAAGGTACTTGTAAGTAAATTTATGAGTTTAATTTTATTGAAAAAGCTGTTGTTTATGATGTCAAAAAGCCTTGATTTTAATTGCTGGAAATGCTAGCTACAGATCTGTAGCGTTGTGCTTTTATATATTTGTCTAAGCTACAGATCCCGTAATGCAAAAAAGGTGCAATTTTCGGCGCAATATTTTTTGCGCACTTTTGGGGAGAATTTCTCCACTTTCCAGAGTCGGTCAATCAACTGCCTTTCACTCCCTAATTCTAGGCACATTATTTAACTAATCTGTATATTGTATCCACCTCCCAACCCTTTATAGTCGTCTCTACAAGTGATAAACTCGCTTGATTAAAATTATTTGTTAGATTGCTGAAAATTCACTTCAAGCGAGCTGTAGAGACGACTATAAATGCTTAGGAGGTGGATAAAATATACATCATGGCTACAGAATGTGTCTTGAATTAGGGAGTGGAAGATAGTTGATTGACCAATGCTAGAAAGTGGAGAACTTCTCCCCAAAAGTGTGCAAAATATATTGCGCCGTAAATTGCACCTTTTTTGCCTTACGGGATCTGTAGCGTTATGGTCAAAAACAAATATATAAAACCATAACGCTACAGATCTTCAGCTAGGGGAATGCTTGTGTATAAAGTGTTAAAAGAAGTTTGTTTTGATGTTATTGATATGGTAAAATTTACTGTTTACACTTTTTGTAAGATTTCTTGGGAGTTTTTAATTAGTCTTAATTTCTCAAACATATTGTTGGTCAGTACCATGCTTTTCTTTGTAAGGATTTTATATAATGTATATTTTATAGGAATTCAATATTGGTATGATAATTCCTATTCATTTCGACTCTTGGGGATATTAAAAATTATTTAAAGTGATACATATGAAGAATTTTTACCTAACAAAGGGAACCTATTTGGGTATTGGATTTCCACTTGCAAAATTAAATTCAAGTTCCATTAAAATGAAATTGAAATGAAATTATATTCATAGCATCAAAATGTCCCAAATAAGGAATTACTTTATAACTTCCTTGTTTTGATTTTGTCCCCCGATGAAAGTGAGAGATATTAATTTAGGTCTTGCATTATCACTCCCCTCTCTCAATCCTTCTCTCCCCACTCTCTCATTCCCTACTCTCTCACCTCTCACTCACCACTCTCTCAATCCCTCTCCCCCACTCTCTCTCTCCACTCTCACTTCCCACTCTCTCACTCCCCAGTGTCTCACTACCTCTCTTTCCACTCTCACTTCCCACTCTCTCATTCTCTCTCTCCCCACTCTCTCAGTCCCTCTCTCTCCACTCTCCATCCTCTTTCACTCCCCACTCTCATCCCCACTCTCACTCCCTCTCTCCCAACTCTCTCACTCCCTCTTTCACCTCTATCCCTCTCTATCACCACCTCTCTTCTAAGACAGCGGGAGAGATGGTAGGAGGTGATCAGGAGAGAGCGGGGGGAGTAGACAGAAGGTGTTTAGATGGAATGGGGGATGGTTATCCCCCACTCAAACCCTCTTTTCTCTCCCTCACTATATCTCTCCCTGTCACTTCTCCTCCCTCCCATTCTGTCTTTCTCTCAGTCTCTCTCCCCACATTTTCACTCTCTCTTTCTTTTTTTTCTTTGATTTTGTCTGTATGACTGAGTTTCTTCTTCCTTATTTGAAATAAACTATTCATATGCATTATACATAGATGTTTCATAATTGTTTACAATTGAAAATAAAGGAAATAATTCGTTTTTAATAAGAAAAAGAAAATTATTATCGTTATTTTAAAAGAAATTATAGAATGTCTATTCTTGATCTTTTTATTTTATGTAAATCTTTCAAAATTGACTATTTATGCAAAAAAATTGATGTCATTTACTACTATAAGGGCGATAACTTCACACAAAAATATATAGATATATAGAGGCAGTCTACCAAAATATTCTTCATTAGACTAAATATATGATTTGGGATTGACATTCACTATCTTTCCCTTGTTTGCAATCAGTTTACTGGAAATTCTATATGTTATATATTTTTCTGCTCAGATTTTGTGAGGTTGCGTTGATACTAGCCAAAATGCACTTGCATCTTGACTCCCTCGTTGTTCCGCTGAAAACGATATTTTGAATTTTTTGTTTTGAATATAAATGTTCGTTCGGTATTTTATTCAAATATGTACTGTTTGTAAAACTACAGATGATCTTTATTTGTTTAATGGTTCTATTCTACTAACCATAGGTTTTAACTTAACGTTTTTGAAAGGTTAACCGTTATAGGCCATCAGCGTATGAGTAAGTGTTCAGATATAATTACGGGTCCTGGCCATGCTTGCTTCTGGGGAAATTCAAATCAATCAATTAAGCAGAAGAGCCATTCAATAAAAAAGGAGTTCGAAATTCCTTGAAAAAAGCATGGCCGTAGGAACCCAATTTTCCCGATGTATAGAATACTATAGAAAACTTAGCTACTTTATGCCTGTGCCCCCTCAATAAAAACGTTTAATGACCCTTTTTTGCTTGTCAAAGAATTTTTCGTAGTTGCTGGTACCCGAACTGAAAACTTTTTGCTCGCCCCCAATAACTGAAATTGCTTTGTATGACGCCGAAGAGCTAAAAAAAATTAATGTCCGCAGAATGTATATTTATTTACATGTATATGACAGTTGCAAAATAATGAGAACCATACCGCAGAGCATAATTCTGAGAAAACAAATTTTATTTACAATAAATTATCAATCCTGTTCTCAATGTTTTTCCTTTCACATGACATTCATTTTGTAGAAAATTTGGAAAATAGTTTGCAGAAAAATCTTTCATTAGCAAGACTTTTACACTCACGAGTAAAGACAAATTTCCACTCTTTTTGTTGGTCAAGATTTTTAAAAAGTATGTCGTCAATTATCCCCTTACCTGCTTTGAAAATTTTTAGCTATATAACTCCATAATTTTACTCAATTTGAAGTTCATTGCAACAACATGTCATAATGTCAAAAGCATATAAATATTCACCTTCAAGCACAAACATCAAATTGTGATCTAGTGTACCAGAGACAAAACAAAGAATTTCTTTCATTTTCTTTTTATTTTTATAATGCTTTTAATGTAGTTACCAGTGATGAAAAACAACACATTTCTTTAACCATATACACAATACACGTTTGTCATCAGCAATTTCATCACCACTATTGGAACAAGCCATCTGCATCTTGCTGCATGTTCATGCTAGACCTACTCAAATGCAAATGTACATTTTTCTGTAACTCATTTGCAAAATGATTAGTCCTAGCAAACTGGCCTTCCTTTCTTTCATCCTTCGCAAGCACAAATAAGTAAAGACAAAGTAGAAAGAAAACATCTCAGAAAATTCAACTGATAGCTTAATCCGCTTAAGTTGTCTTCTGGTAAAATCCTACGTTGAAAGATAGTACGATCCTCAATTTTTTTTTGTTTTCATTTTCGAAAACTGGCTTCCAAGATGATGCTGTTCTTTCATCTTTTCTTTCAACTTGTCCTCTGCACGTTTGACCCATCCTCTTCGACAATCTGTACTGTCATTTGCCAAAGAAGGACGGAGCGCAGTTCCAGAACTAGAACTCAGAACTTACGTTAGCATTTTTTATGCTTCTCCAGTATCGAAATAAAATTCGTTGCTCCAAACAGTCAAACACACAAGAAAGAACAGTTTGCTAACACTCTAATGCGTCCACACACGCTTAGATATACCTGTATTTTTCTTACCTGAAATAGTGCAGGAGGTGCTTCTAATAAAAACAAACGCTTGTGGTAGATAATACGTCAAATTTATTTATCATATAACAAATGTACTAAAAAGTATAAATGTGTAGTACTACTTCAGCTAAAGAATAAGAATATGTACATGTATAACCAACATTAAGACCATCAATTAGATTAATAGTAAAAATGCAGTTTTTAAGGGTACTCAAGGAAGGCTCCCACTTTTACGGATCCGGTTCTAATTTTACACATCAATATAAAATTCTAATTTTCACTTGTCTATTGATATCATTTTTTGGGGGTGATTGAAAATGATTTAGCAAGTATATATTTCTTTATCATAGTGTTTTTGTGCATACAAAGCATTTAATACACATTATTTATGGAAATTAACACTTAGCACTATGTCCATAGGATCTAAATGTCATTTTGTTCATACACAGACACAAAATTTGTAATTTCTTGTATGGACCTAAATCTTTTTAATTTTCTTTTAAGCAAACTAATCTGAGATCTATTTTTATTGACTTAGAGCTTATATCATCCATTTAATTTTTACTTTTAATAAATTTTGCTATGAATAATAGAAAAAAAATGATATTCCAAAAATGGGGGTATACGTCTTCAAAAGACTGTTTTGTTAAAATTCTCTGGTCAACCATAATAAAGTATGTGTTTTTGTTAGCATAAGATATAATTCTTAATAGTTTTAAAGAAAAAATGGCATCTAAACAGTTTGGATTTTGAGAATAATAAAAAATAGAGATCTTCTGAGATTTTTTTCTGAAAGACATGGACAGATTAAACATCAATTTGTTTATGTTTTGCAGTAAAGATTTCAAATATTCTCTTGGCAAATACATATTTTTGATCTTCATAAGTTTTAACATAAATTTGATGTGATTTGGTGCATAACTAAAAGAAATATGATATCACACTCCTTTATGTTCAATTTTGGTTGTTGATTTTTTAGAGGTATGTGATCTGAGACATGTTGTATGAAAATTAACCTGCAAAGATACGTCTTTTATGGATGTTTTAGTTATTTTAAGACTTATTCAAGGTATTCAAATTAAAAAAAAGACAGTTTGACAGAAAATTCTGAAGGTACGGACCTACCTTAACACAAAAAATGATGCATGGATTGATATATATTTTTGACTGATTTTGATTTGAATTTACGTAAATGATAAATCCCTGAAATAAAAAGAAATCGTATAGGTTTTCCTTCGTGCTTTGATATGAGACTCTCACGGCTGTTTTGCTCTCTATATAATTCCATACAAAACTTTGCATAAATTCTTAACCATATGACAAACTCTTAAAAAATTCTTCCACTTTACTTGTTAAACATTATTCAGGTTACCAATTTAAATGTAAATATATGAGAAATATTGCCGATTTCTCGAAAAAGTTTGTTTGTGTTCTTTATCTATAAAGTCATGGATGGGTGCATATAAAAGTCAACCTCCAAAAAACAGTCGACCCGAATTTCTTCCCTCGAAAAACACCGGATGTATGTTAGTCTTTGGTCCATTACATTTTCCACACGAGAGACGATTATTTACACAATAATTACAAATCAGGTGCCCACAGGTCAGGACAACATGTGTCGCGAGACATGAATTACAAGATTTACAATTCAGTAGCTTCCTCATTTCTTCGTTTTCTCTCTGTAGTCTTTCCATTTCTAAAATAAAAATTACGCGCGTTTATTTCTTTCTCTTCGACCCTTAAACATGGTGTGATCAATTTTATGTTTTAGAGCATACACAACTATTCAATTAACTTCAAACATCATATAAAAATTAGATAATATGTAAACTACATGTATCATTTTTAGAACTCAACATAGAACACACGAATGTCAACATTGCTGATATTAGTAAATTGAGGTTTAAACTTTGATGATTTTTCTGTGAGGAAAACATCTACGTAGCTCCATGCATTCTGTTTAAAAAAATACTGAAACACTGATGCCCCTGTATGAAAGCTACAGGCCATTGTTATGTCTAAAATGAAGATCAAACTCCAAGGTACATGTCAAAGTACAAATTAAAAGTTTTGATACCCAGAGAAACGTCTACTGACATGAAAAATAAATGTGATATATGCAAGACATAGCACATACATTAAAAACAATTATAGACAAGGCTTAAGTTTTTCAAGATTTTGTCCTACGCGTAGGTCAAGGAAATAAGGTCCAAAATATTGGTTCCAAAAGAAAGGTTTTCTTACAAGAAATATAGTGGTAAAAGCCCCAGCTACAAATATTTAAAAAATACGACCGAAGGTAAAATTTTAAAAAGTAGATCTAACTTGATCACAGGTCAAAATTAAAAAAAGGTACTGCCAAAACATCCAATATTTAATTCATTTATGAAATATATAAGCCCTCTTATTTTAATTCTTAGTACTGTGCAAAATCTAAAGCCAGGTTGAAAGTTTGATACATTTTTGGAAGCGTCGGACTAAAACAGACAAACGGTCAGGCAAAATCTACTTTAAAGCGGGCTTCATGCATACTTTAGTGGCTATGACACGGACAAAGATGCGCTTAACCAGTAATTGCGTTTCATTTTAAATACGCCATTTTATGACTTTGAATCTTCAAGTATGAGGGCATAAAAAATAAAGAATACAGACAGTTCAAAGATATGCGCTTTCAATTTTACCTGTCTCTTGGCGGTTTGTCTCCTCAGGTATTTCGGCTTTCTGCAAATTTTTAAAAAATGTTTATAACCTTTTGTAAAATAGCATATACGGGATCTTTTATAAAACAAGAATCAAATTCAACACAATTAATAGAATAGAATGTTTATATAATTGCGTTTACTGTAATACATCACACAGGTAGGTAATATGACTGTAT
Source organism: Saccostrea glomerata (assembly GCA_003671525.1). Taxonomy (NCBI): domain Eukaryota; kingdom Metazoa; phylum Mollusca; class Bivalvia; order Ostreida; family Ostreidae; genus Saccostrea; species Saccostrea glomerata. Next base: position 183,286 of record PRKT01000572.1, on the reverse strand, counting down.
TATATACATATACTCCCCGATACTTAACTCGAAACCAAAGTATTACAGACAGATAGAAAATAATTTCTACCACTTTCAGCAGGGGGCAAAAACAAAACAATGCAGTTCATTATTCTGTTGTAAGATCCCTCCCTCTTCACGTGTGAACATTGAGTGAAGAGACAGGGATAGTGAAGAGAGGGGCAGTGGAGAGGGACAGGGAGGGGAAGGAGAGGGGAAGAAGGGAGGATAGGGCATTGGAGAAAGAGATGGGTGAGTTGGTGAGAGATAGGGGAGGGGGATGAGAAGGGGAGTGAGATCAAGAGGGAGTGGAGAGAGATAGGGGAGTGGGGGAGTGAGAGAGAGAAACGGAAAAAATGGGAATATAGAGAGAAGAGAGAGAGAGAGGGGGAATGGGAGAAAGAGAGATTGGTGAGTTGAGAGAGTTCGGCAGCGACATTATGTACACGTGTAATTTTTCAGCCAGCGACAATTCGTACCGATCGACGACATGTTCATTCAGAGTAGGTAAATAATGTCATCGACAACGACAATATGCACCGTCACAAGGTATTTATCAGAAAATAAATTGAGCTCCGATGTTAATGGAGTGTTGGTGGTGGTGGGGGAGGGTACTTAAACTGAATAATTATTTCAGAAAAAACAGAGGAAAGAAACTTTAGAAACACCTACATTTAAGATGTACACATTGTTTGTTCTGAATTCAGTCCATCCAGGCTCATAAAGAGCCAACTAGAGGCTAATCAAAGCAACTAATTTCTTTTATTTTTTTTATAAAGAATGAAATATAGTAAACAGTGAAGAAAAACAACACATTTCAATAATCATATACCAAATACAAGGTATACATGTTTGTCAATGAAGACTATTGGAACAAGCCATCTGCATCTTGCTGTATGTTCGTGCTAGACCTACTCAAATGCAAATGTACATTTTTCTGTAAATCATTTGCAAAGTGGTTAGTCCTAGCAAACTGGCCTCCCTTCCTTTCATCCTTCGCAAGCACAAATAAGCAAAGACAAAGTAGAAAGAAAACATCCCAGAAAATTCAACTGATAGCTTAATCCGCTTAAGTTGTCTTCTGGTAAAATCCTACGTTGAAAGATAGTACGATCCTCAAATTTGTTTTTGTTTTCATTTTCGAAAACTGGCTTCCAAGATGATGCTGTTCTTTCATCTCTTCTTTCAACTTGTCCTCTGCACGTTTGACCCATCCTCTTCGATAATCTGTACTTTTATTTGCCAAAGAAGGACGGAGCGCCGTTCCAGAACTAGAACTCAGAACGTACGTTTGCATTTTTATTGCTTCTCCAGTATCGAAATAAAATGCGTTGCTCCAAACAGTCAAACACTCAAGAAAGAACAGTTTGCTAACACTCTCATCCGTCCAAACACGCTTACATACACCTGTATTTTTCTTACCTGAAATAGTGCAAGAGGTGCTTCTAATTAAAACAAACGCTTGTGGTAGATTACACGTCTAATTTATTATTAAATAACAAATGTACTTAAAAGTATAAATATGTAGTTCTACTTCAGCTAAAGAGAACAGATATGTACATGTATAACCAACATTAAGACCACCAATTAAATTAATAGTAAAAATGCAGTTTTTAAGGGTACTTAACACAAAAAATGATGCATGGATTGATATATATTTTTGACTGATTTTTATTTGAATTTACATAAATAATAAATCCCTGAAATATAAAGAAATCGTAGGTTCTCCTTGGTGCTTCGATATGAGACTTTGTTTTGCTTTCTATATATAATTCCATACAAAACTTTGCATAAATTCTTAACCATATGACAAACTCTTATAAAATTCTACCACTTTTCTTGTTAAACATTATTCAGGTAACCAATTTAAATGTTAATCTATGAGAAATATTGCTGATTTCTCGAAAAAGTTTGTTTGTGTTATTTATCCTTAAAGTCATGGATGGGTGCATATAAAAGTCAACCTCCAAAAAACAGTCGACCCGAATTTCTTCCCGCGAAAAACACTGGATGTATGTCAGTCTTTGGTCCATTACATTTTCCACACGAGAGACGGTTATTTACACAATAATTACAAATCACGTGCCCACAGGTCAGGACAACGTGTGTCGCGAGACATGCATTACAAGATTTACAATTCAGCAGCTGCCTCATTTCTTCGTTTTCTCTCTGTAGTCTTTCCATTTCTAAAATAAAAATTACGCGCGTGTATTTCTTGTTACTCTTAAACAAGGGGTGATCAATTTTATGTTTTAGAGCATACAAAAATTAATTAACTTCAAACATCTTATGAGAATTAGCTAATATATAAACTACATGTATCATTTCTAGAACTCAATTTGAACAAACGAATGTCAATATTGCTGATATTAGTAAATTGAGGTGTAAACTTTGATGATTCGATTTTTCTGTGAGGAAAACATCTACGTAGCTCCATGCACCTTCTTTTAAAAAAATACTGAAACACTGATGCCCCCGTATGAAAGTTACAGGCCATTGTTATGTCTTTAAAATGAAGATCAAACTCCAAGGTACATGTCAAAGAAAACAATTGTTGATACCCATAGAAACGTCTACTGACATGAAAAATAAATGTGATATATGCAAGACATAGCACATACATTAAAAGCAATTATAGACAAGGCTCAAATTTTTCAAGATTATGTCCTACGCGTAGGTCAAGAAAATAAGGTCCAAAATATTGGTTCCAAAGGAAAAGTTTTGTTACAAGAAATATACTGGTAAAAGCCTCAGCTACAAATATTTAAAAATTAAGACCAAAGGTAAAATTTTCAAAGGTAAATCTAACTCAAAGGTCGAAATTAAAAGTTTTAAAAAGTTACTACCAAAACATCCAATATTTAATTCATTTATGAAATATATAAGCCCTCTTATTTTAAGTCTTAGTACTGTGCAAAATCTAAATCTAGGTTGAAAGTTTGATACATTTTTGGAAGCGTCGGACTAAAACAGACAAACGGTCGGGCAAAATCTACTTTAAAGCGGGCTTCATGCATACTTTAGTGGCTATGACACGGACAAAGATGCGCTTAACCAGTAATTGCGTTTAATTTTAAATACGCCATTTTATGTCTTTGAATCTTCAAGTATGAGGGCATAAAAAATAAAGAATACAGACAGTTTAAAGATATGCGCCTTCAATTTTACCTGTCTCTTGCCGGTTTGTTTCCTCAGGTATTTCGGCCATCTGCAAATTTTTAAAAAATGTTTATAACCATTAGTAAAATAGCATATACGGGATCTTTTATAAAACAAGAATCAAATTCACCACAATTAATAGAAAAGAATGTTTATATAATTGCGTTTACTGTAATACATCACACAGGTAGGTAATATGGACAAGAAGCACAAGGAACATTGTCTGTTTCTTTTTTAACAGAGTTTATTTAAAATAATTTACTAACATGTCAAAAATTGTTATCAACCGAGTATCCGATAACAACCGAGTATCCGATAACGCGTTGAGCAGTGTGATATTCCCTTTATGACAAGTGGACATTTTCGGTTGGGCGAACTTCTACTGCACTATCGATAACGGATAAAAAAAAAGTATGGAAACCATAAAAAGCAATTATGAAATAAAAAATAATACAAGCTCCTTAGTTTTAAATGGCTTTTATTTTTAACATTCAGTTTACAGCACCTTACGTTTTAAAGCAGTTATGAATTGGATTAGTAACTTAGCTTTTCCTTCCTCAGTGTTCTACAATATTTTAATTCAGATCATTATGCCTTGAGTTATATTATAAGGTCTGTGTGAATGAGAAAACGTATATACTATATCAATTTATGAACTGAATATGTCACACAATATAATTATTTTTTAGAATTGGGATCATTACCCACATAAAAATGTTGTATAGAGTATTTAATAGCCTTTTAATGATACATTGTAAATGAAATATACATAAAAAGGAACATTCAAAATTACCGGTAAATGTATATTTTATTCATGCACTTCTTTTTTACAAACCAATCCCGCAACTATTTCTACAACACTTGGAAGAATAGATTTAGGATGACGCCAAACACTGTTCAAAGTTTTGCATACTTTTAACTTTGCGATAGATTTTTCTACAATAGATCGATGCTTAAAAACTATGGTATTAAATTTTCTGCATCTCCGTCTTTCTACCGGATCTTCTCTACTTATCTGTTGGGATGTAAATGGTGTGATTATAGGATGGCGATTGGGGTAAATTTTATCTGCAAGTAATACGCAGTCTTCTGGAAAAGGTAATTCTCTTCCAGAAATATCAGGTAAAAGGACATACTGCTGCGCATCATTCTGATGACCTGGGATTTTAGAACAGAAATAATAATAATAATGTCTGCCATTTCGGATGAGGAAACAGGTGGATATGAGGTTTGCAGAAATACTTCACAACCGAATAAAGAAAAGCGGAGAAGCGTATCAACTGACGAAGAAACACCACAGTCCTCCAAACAAAGAGGCAAAGAGGAGGCTAAACATGACGCACCTGCTCAAAAGAAGAAGAAAAGGCCTCTTCTTGACCTTGTGAGGGAAAATCACACGGCATATAACACCTTCATAGCGCTTGGTGTAAGTTCCGGGGAGGACAGTGATTAAAAAATCATTATGTTTCCAATTCAGAGCTTCTTTAAAACATAAGATGTTGTAAACTAAATGTTCAAAATAAACGCCATTTAAAATTAAGGAGCATCTATTATTTTTTTTATTTCATTTTTGCTTTTTGTGGTTTCCATACTTTTTTATTCGTTATCGATAGTGCAGTAGAAGTTCACCCAACCGAAAATGTCCACTAGTGGACATTTTCGGTTTGGTGAACTTCAACAGCGTCAGCGACTATGGATAAAGAAGTGTGGAAACCATGTTGTTTTAAAAGTTAGATAGGAAAACTAAAAAGTATTTTAAGAAAAACAAATTTAATTCACCTCAAAAGTTTACCCTGCGTTTCTTTTTCCTTTCAGTATATATGCCTTATAGTTTGAATGTCACTATTACACACTTTTCATCTGACATGAAAACGCATATTCTATTTAGCATTATGAAATTGTTTTGCTTTCAAATTGATTGTTTCTTTAATATTACCACAATGCTCATGTTTCTCTAATGATTATTCATGATCTTTAATAGCAGACTGCCAATGTACTAATGAATATTCATGAACTTTTATTATAGTTGACCTCCAATCAGAGGATTTGTACTAATGAATATACATGAACTTTTGTAGTTGACCGCCAATCAGAAGATCGGTACTACCCCTCTTATTATGCGTCTGAGAGTCTTCCACCTGGCCAGTTCCCACATTCACGCTCCATCGATCCCTACGCCACAATCACTCCACATGAACGTCTACGCAGCAAAATCCCAGAAGATGGTAAAATTACTGCATATTTCTGTACCTTAGTCAGAATTTCTGCTTGACAGGGTAATTTTATATCCTAACAGCAATATGAATAAATTTTTTAGTACGAGACCTCAACATTATAAAAGTATTGTAATAATCATTCTTAATTCACAATATTTAAGCTTTGTAATTCATATCTTTGATATGACAATAGATCTTGGTTATATAGAAGAAACTGGGACCTCATACTTTGAATCCTAGAAATGAGATTTTCTATACTAAAGAGAATTAAATATTGAATATTCCTCATCCTCATTGCTAACAAAGTTCCTTATAAATGAGATTTAAATATAAGCTAGTTCTTTATATGCAAGTTATACTGCAGTGTTTTCCCCAGAAAATTTTTGATGCATGGGGGGAATTTCGCTGAATAGACAGCGCGCCGAAGTATGTCAGTTAAATTAATTGTACGTGCAAATATATGTTTTAATTATTGAAATGCTAAAATACAAATTCATTATATATAATTAAAAGATAAAAACATTTTGAACAAATTGTCAATTTTACTTAAAAAATATTCAAAAATTGATTTTAAAAAAAAATTGAACTATAAATAAAAAAAATTTGCTTTATTAAATTTTTTCATATAAAAGCATGTCTTTTTACTGTTTTGTGTATTGTGTAATTTTTGCTTTCTACAAATATAGACCCATATAGAGACCTCCACCTTTTTAATGATTTTTTTGATGTCCCTACTTTTGCAATTGTTCTGAAAGAAAAGAATATGTAGCACTAATGCTTACAAGTAAATATTGTGACAACTTATTTACATTAATCTGGTGTTTGATTTTTCCCGCTTTTGAATATAGGTGAAGGTCACTGTGTATCGAAAGCACATGTGTTTGAACTAAGTACATCCCCATAGTTCATAAAGTAAATAAACATTGATAATGTTAATTAGACATGTTTATTTTCAGGGCCATTTTACAAAAATTCAAAGTATGCATATTGTTGAGAACATTATTCTGACCAACTTTTGTTCAATATTGCTTATCAAAATATTCCCCCTTTTTGAGATATAAAGCGTCAAAGATCTGACACTCTGGCCCCTTGTGACCCCTTATTACGTAACACATGATCCAAATTGTATCATATATTGTTGCAAATCGTTAAGTTGAACACTTTTGCTTCTGCAATGTATTACAAAATATTAATCAATAAAGAGTTAAAGATGAAAGATTTTTGGCCCGTCTGAACCCCTAAATTGAGGGGTCAGCCCCTTTTTCTTGATACTAAATGAAAGGTCTTGTGATTTTGAAGATTTTTTGTTCAACACTTATTCAGAGATTTCTTTTCGTTTTGGAGATATGCTGAATGGAAATATTTAGGGGCCACACCTACAAGTCCTAAATGGGGCCATTTTACAAAAATTCAAAGTAGGCATCTTGTTACAAATATTATTCTGACCATCTTTTGTTCAATATTGCTTATCAAAATATTCCCCCTTTTTGATATATAAAGCGTCAAAGATTTGAAATTCTGGCCCCTTCTGACCCCTAATTACGTAACATATGGTCCTAATTGTATCATATATTGTTGCAAATCGTTAAGATAAATACCTTTGCTTCTATAATGTATCACAAAATAGTGATCATTAAAGAGTTAAAGATGAAAGACTTTTGGTCCCTCTGAGCCCCTTATTTGAGGGGTCAGCCCCTTTTTCCTGATATCAAATGAAAGGTCTTGTGATTTCAAAGACTTTTTGTTCAACACCTATTCAGAGATTTCTTTTCGTTTGGGAGATATGCTGAATGGAAATATTAAGGGGCCACCCCACAAGTCCTTAATGGGACCATTTTACAAAAATTCAAAGTATGCATATTGTTTAGAATATTATTCTGACCATGTTTTGTTCAATATTACTTATCATAATATTCCCTCTTTTCAAGATATGAAGCGTCAAAGATTTAGCATTCTGGCCCCTTGTGACCCCTTATTACGTAAGATATGCTTAAAAGTTGAAAATATGTGGTTGGAAATGGTCTAAAATTAATAAAAATCGAAAAATCGAGCAGAAAAAGTGATAAAATTTTTTGGACACACTGGGGATCGAACCCGGGTCGCCCGCGTGATAATCCAACGCGCTAACCATTCGGCCATCGGGATCGCCGCTTCGCGTTTTCAAATGCAAATATCTCGAGATTGGCATTTTCGATTTTCAAACAAATTACATATTTGGCTTCTGCAAAAGGGTCTCTATTCAATTCTTAAACAAAAATATTAAAAAAGAAAAGTTGAAAAATTACGTTTTTTAAATTCGCTTCCGGTTTCGACCGGAGGTATTGACGTTGCACGAAAAGGCGATTCTGCAATGCTATAAGTCATGAACTATCATCTCCAATTAATCTTCAGTTCATATCTAAAGCAGTTTTCGCTACTAAATCAAGACAAAATTGCATTTTAAAATCAGAAAATTGTCCATATCTCACGACCGGAAGTGACGTCATCAACGAAAAAAATTTCCAATAAGGTTCAGATCAGTACCTATCAGATGTTAAAGTTTCATGAGAATCGGTCCAGTAGTTTACGAGAAATCGCGTGCACAAAATCGGTAAGAATAATAATAATAATAATAATAATAATAATAATAACTAGATACGATCTCGTTGCGAGCAACGAGTGGGTCTTCCGTCCGATTCTTGATAAGATGAGATAAATTTTGATTGAGATTTTCATTCTAAAATAATGATTTTATATAATCTGAAAAAAGACATTGAACATTAAAGACTTTTAAAAAATCGACTTTTGGCCCCTCACGGCCCCAAACATTAGAAATCAGCCCTTTTTTCTTCATATCATCTGAAAGCTCTCATGTTTTTTATGACTTTTTATTCAACAACTATTCAAAGATTCTTTTTCGTTTTTGAGTTATTCGCATAAGAAATATTTAGTGGCCAGCCCTTCAACTCCTTAATGGGGACGTTTGGCGAAAAATAAAAGGTTGCATATTGTTTAGAACATGATTTTGAACATCTTTTGTTCAACATTACTTGTCAAAATATTTCTCACTTTCGAGATATAAAGCATCAAAGATTTAGCATTCTG
>PRKT01000572.1:157464-169267 GCA_003671525.1 Saccostrea glomerata | reverse complement strand
TTTCTGGCCAAGTGGTTCTTGAGAAGAAGATTTTCAAAGATTTTTCCTATTTATTTCTATGTAAAACTTTGATTCCCAATTGTGGCCCCGCCTTTCCCCCGGGGGTCATGATTTGAACAATTTAGAATCTACACTACCCCAGGATACTTCCACATAAGTTTCAGCTTTTCTGGCCAAGTGGTTCTTGAGAAGAAGATTTTCAAAGATTTTTCCAATATATTTCTATGTAAAACTTTGATTACCAATTGTGGCCTCGCCCTTCTCCCGGGGGTCATGATTTTTACAATTTAAAATCTACACTACCCGAGAATGCTTTCACATAAGTTTCAGCTTTTCTGGCCCAGTGGTTCTTGAGAAGAAGTTTTTCAAAGATTTTTCCTATATAATTCTATGTAAAACTTTGATTCTCCATTGTGGCCCTGCCCTTCCCCCGGGGGTCATGTTTTGAACAATTTAGAATTTACACTACTCTGGTATGCCTCTACATAAGTTTTAGTTTTTCTGACCCAGTGGTTCTTGAGAAGAAGATTTTTTAATGACCACATCCTATTTTTGTCTTTTCTTGATTATCTCCCCTTGTGAGGGGACTTGGCCTTTTATTTCAACAATTTAAATTTCCCTTCACCAAAGGATGCTTTATACCAAGTTTGGTCAAAATTGGCACAGTGGTTCTTGAGAAGAAGTCGAAAATGTGAAAAGTTTACAGACGGACAGACAGACGGATGGACGGACGACGGACAAAATGTGATCAGAAAAGCTCACTTGAGCCTTCGGCTCAGGAGAGCTAAAAACGGGACATGAATACGGCGGGAAAGCCATTACTAGTAATTGGTAAAAATGAAAAAAAAAATTTCTTTATAATTTCAGGATTATTAAAGTTGCTCAGATGATTTTGTATGCAACTCGAAATACTCCCGAAATCGTTTCATCTGATCTTTTGTGTCTGATATGTTTAAAAGATCTAAATATGAAACAGGTGAGTTTAATGAATACATCGAATCGATATATGAATGGAAATAAATAAGTTTTTTTTTTATTACAAAAAAAGATATACAATCCTGTGGAAAGAGACAAAGAAAAAGTTAACATCCTTTGGAGTAGAAGTATTAAATGAATATTGGTTCAATAGAACATGTATAAATTTTAGACAAAATTGGAGACAAATTAGTGCTCATCGGATTTCCAACAGATTTTTGGAAGACCTAAAGACAACATACGTAAAAAATGTCAATGAAAAACTCCAGAAAACTTTTATAACATCAACATTAGAGTACTTGTGTGTAGAACTAGAATGACTGATAGGACCACATGTTATTGCATTAAATACTTGTACATGTATATATAATGGGATTAAGCACAAGTTCTAACGAGAGGCACAGGGGCCACATCGCTCATCTGAGCAACTTGCTAGGTAAAATTTAAAAAAATCAGTTCATCATTGAAAAGTTAGAATATAAAAGTTGGTTCAGGGGAGGGGATATTCGAACAAACTTCAATCTACACTTCCTACAGATGCACCCCGTGGGGATCCGGGTTAGAATAGGTCCTCAGTACCCCCTTGCTTGTCGTAAAAGGCGACTAAATGGGGCGGTCCTTAGGATGAGACCGTATAAACCGACGCCCCCTGTCACAGCAGGTGTTGCACGATAAAGATCCCTCCCTGCTCAAAGGCCGTAAGTGCCGAGCATAGGCCCAAATTTGCAGCCCTTCACCGGCAATGGTGACGTCTCCATATCAGTGAAATATTCTGGAGAGGGATGTTAAACAGTATACAATCAATCCTACAGATGCTTTTAAATCAATAAGAAACAAAATGGTTTTGCTGTTTATACTTGATGATTTTTTTTTTATTCATATAGCCTTTATATTCCTTTGTATAACTATGATCCACTTTAATGGCTCGTCTATCTCATGGATAATACATTACTTTTTTATGCTTTTATATTGATGATCAATCGTGGCGTTATTATGTTCCCCAAACGAAGTTGGGGAACATATTGTTTTTACTCTGTTTCTTATTATTATTATTTTTCTTCTTCCTGGGAAAATTTTGTCCACGAATGATCTAGTAAACTACACATCCGACTTAGGTAAAATGTTTTTAGGGTCAGTAGACATGTTGTGTAGATTTGCCGAACGAAGGTCATTTTGCGCGCACGTGCTTGCAAGAGCGTGCACGTGCAACACGAGAAATTACCAATATAATGTGTATTGCCGTAACTTTTTCAATTTTTAATGAAATGCGTTGAAACTCATAATATAAGTATATAATAGTAGCTTAGACAAGATGACATGGTCAAAATAGCAAGATCTCACGCGCATGCACGTGCGCTTCGCTCTGATTGGCTGAAACTAAAGTCTCAATATCTTTCTTGTTTTTTGATAAAATCCTTTGAAATTTTGAACATAGTCATATATTAGGGAGATCTACAGCATGATATATAAGAATTATCATGAAAGCACTTACATGCACGTGTGCTAGCAAGGGCGCGCACGTGCAACATGTGAAATTACCAATATAATGGATTAAGCCTTCACTTTTCTATTTCTTGATGGAATTTTTTAAAACTTACACTGCATGGATATATTAGTAGTATCAACAAGATGACGTGGTCAAAATAGCAAAATCTGACGCGCATGCACGTGCGCTTCGCTCTGATTGGCTGAAACTAAAGTCTCAATATCTTTCTTGTTTTTTGTCATAATCCTTTGCAATTTTGAACATAGTCATACATTATGAAGATCTACAGCATGATATATAAGAATTGTCATGAAAGCATGCGCATGCACGTGTGCTGCAATCTGATTGGCTGACACTTTAAATGCCTATAACTTTCTTAATTTTCAACAAAACAGGATGAAATTTAGAATATGAATAGGTATAATAGATTCCTACATGATACTATTAGCAAATTGAATGCAAGGACGCGCTTGCATGTTCCTGCGCAAGCGCAATGCGTAAAATGAACAATATATTTGAAAAACGGTAATATTGTTATTTTTCTGACTTTTTATTGATTTTTGAAATATAAAGATATGTTAATGGTTTAGACAACATGCCATGATCACCTTGCATGTGCATTCACGTGCGTTTGCGTGCAATGCGTTAATTGACTAAAAGTTGATATCATTGTAAATTTTAAAATTCTTTTATGAAATCCTGTGATACTGGGCATATTAATTTTTTTAAAAAAGAAATTGGCACAAAAAGGGAGTTGGGGAGCGTTTGGGGAACATCTGTAACGGTCCCCGTTACAATTAGAACTAGTTGTTCTTGTAAAGAATTTTAACGATTTATCCTGCAGGGCTGATACGGCTATTGTGACAACAGGCATATAACATATATGCAAAAATCCTGTATTTATTATGAAGTTTGTAATAAATAGTATTATATAAGAAATCAATATTGTACAGGATAACAATATAATATAATTTGCTTCAATCATAACTAATAACAAGTTCTATATAAATATTCGAGCTTCCATTCATTCATTACTAGTATTTATTTCCCCCAAAATGAGAAGGCTTTAGAATGTCTCTGGACTAGTGAGTCATTGGTCTATTAAACCCTCAAAATATTTTGTCAGACTTCCTCTCAAATAAGGGAGGGGGCATGCTCTGTAAGATTAAAGGCTAGCTTAAAATACATTTTTCAAGCAGTGTCATTAAATGCGGGGAAATTCCCCTGCTCCCGACCAGGTCTTAGGAAAAACCCTTGGATCAATACAAACACAATCATTTTTGTAATTTTTTCCTAAATTCAAAAACTGGAATATTCTAAACATATTAAGGACGTCTTTTCCATATACATACAAGTACCAAGAGGTATTTTATTAAATCATTCACATACAATAATTAATAAATGCAGGGTACTGAATTTGTCAATTACCTTAAAATGATCTTATCTGATAGAAATATAAAGTTCCTTTATATATTTATTAAGTTAAATATAATAATTAATCTGTTGCTCTGGTTACAAAGAAAGACTTACTAATATGTTTGATTTTCGATTTTGTGAACTTGATAGCAATTCTAAATCCTTTGTGCTTTTTTCTTGCATATATATTCTTAAAGAGTTTGGGTAGTGGACATTTAATAAGTTGTTTAAAAAGTTCATAAAAAGTGTTGGGAAAATTCATACAATAGTAAATGACTATATGTCCATAGAAACAAAAATGTATTCCAAATGTCTAGTACCGTACTGTATGCAACACTGATACATGTACATAATTTGTTTATAATGCAATGAAAGCAAATTGGGCATATAACTTTTGGAAACAATTTTGTTCTGCCTTGTTGCAAATGTTTATAACTATGAGACCCTGGATGTGTTCAAAACTACTATTTTTTTAACTTTAGAAACATGCTTTCATGATATTTACTTATTTTTACTTTATTTGAGTTCACAGCATCACTACAGACTTGGAGACAGAGATCTTGCAGAAAATCTTAAATTATGCCATTTACAGTTCAAATACAAAATTTCAAGTCATTATCCTATAGAGAAAGGTCCTTGAACTGTACTCTATACACTACAAAATGTTTTGCTGTACAATGTTTACTTTCCGTAAACATGGTAAAGACAAACAGAAAGGAGAGGCTAAGAAATATAAAAATTACGTCGTCAACTTGATAGACGTGTGACAGTTTTGTTTTACACAAATCACACATTTTGAGAAGATGATCCACGCTGACAAGATGCAAAACCGTGACCATCAGATATACCCTGTCCTTATAATAATGGATATTGTTAAATAAAATCAATTTTTTTCATTGAGACATATTTCAGTCGATCGCAGTTGTTAATACTAGTACATTATCATGTTTGATCGGTGCATTCTAGTTCTAACCATCATTTCTTCTCTGCACAGTGAAATAATTCTTGAAGATGGACAAAACAAAACTGGCGCTTCTTGTACAAGTCATGACCATCTGCAGAATTACACAGACGATGTCCAAAAGTCCCCAATCTGTTATTGTGATTCTGACTGTGTTTTGTTTGGAGACTGCTGCGATGATGCAACAAATGGTTCTTTCATGGACTTTCCTCTTAATCCAAAGCCGAAATGCCAACGTTTTGGACGGCAAAGTTATCCCACATTTTGGACAGTAACCTCTTGTCCGGAAGGAGATTCTCTGATGAATGATGGGATATCACTTCCTGTAGTGGATGAGACTGGTATAGTGTTTGCAAGCGACCAGATTGCCCATTGTAATAATGTTTCATCGTTTTCTCTTATGGACATCCATGTCATCCTTCGCCGTGAAATCTGCGACGTTGATTTGATATATTCATCTCTTGAAGAACCTTTCATGGATCTATTTACCGCTATAACGATCTCTGATTGCAAGTTTGTAATTAATTCTAAACAAGGCATAAGATTGACTCCGAGACTTTGTGTAGATTTGCCAGAGGAAGAAATGGATATAATCTTTAGTAGTGAATGCAAAATATATGAGAGACCAATAAAGGTGCCTCCTGTTCTTTACAAAAATGCACACTGTTTTGAGGACTTGAATGGTTTCCCACTGCCCGATAATGCGACAGAGGTGGAGGAAGTTTACCTAAGCAATGAAACAAGTCTTCATATCCAGTTTACAGATAGCCTCAGACAACCATCCTATAAAGAAAATGTATGTATTTATTATGGAAAAATTGCTTGAGAGTAAAATAAAATTAATTTGTCAAGTTATTTAAGGTTCATAAACCCTCTGCCCACTCATATAAAATGTTGCTTGAACCTTAATGATTTTCCAAAAGAATTTTATTTTATAAGTAAAATTCAAATAATTATAGCATAGCTTGCGGGGCAAAATTAGACAAAAAATACACTTCAGCTTGGCAAATCTGTAAAAGGAATAATAGACATGTATGTCATTAAGAGTTATCTCTCTTATCAAAGTATCAATGAACCTTAAAAGAAAAAATGATATTAGACATATGTGACTATATGATAATTATATAATTATATAATTTGCAATTTTCTTTTCAGAGGATTTGTACAGAAAACGTAATGGATAATTGTCATAGACGATTAATTAAAAACTGGAATCAAACTATAGAGGTAAACTTAGATGCAGTAGGGATAATGTATGAAAATCATTTAAAATACAGTACTATCTTCTTTCTTTATAACTTTCTTCAGAACAATGTTAATCTAACATTGTTGGATGGGATCAGAGTTGAGTTGAATAAATATCATTTCTCCAAACATCAATGTATAACGATCACCATGACAGTAAAATCCACAGGGGAGGTGAATATTGAAGAATTTAAGAGAACAATGGCATTCATTAAGACAATTAGTCTCAATCCATTTACAAGTGAAATAAAATTACTAAATGGGGAAATATTTACTGTTGTAAGTGCTCCACAGTGCAAACATTATATAAACAAGGCTGAACCAATAAAAAGTACATTGGCATTGTCGTTAAAACTACAGTATGTATTAAGCATTATGAAATTTCTCGGTCTGCCAGAGGAGGGCAAAACTTACTGTCATCATTTATACATTTGGAGCGACGAAGTAATAAACAGAAAATATGTTGACGTATTTATAAAAAGATGGCAGTGCATAGAAGAAGATGTCGATGACGAAAACAATGCTGGGAAGAACAAACTTCAGACATTTTGGTATATTTTAATAGCATTGTGTGGTGTCGGTTTCACTTGTACGATAGTTATAGGAGTTTATTTTTCCTGCTTGAAAAAACCGGAAGATGATTTTGATTTTGAGTAAAAGTATGTCCCATTTGCACGTCTATATGAGATTACCATACCCTTACACGTTCCATTATTATTAGCTATGTTCAATGTTTAAATGTTTGCATAATTTATTTATGCGTAGTTTTTTTTCTCACTGAGAAGTCATATTTCACATTTTCAGTCATATGTTATGACTAGGGATCTAACATGTATATTATAGGCCAAGGCAGAGATAAAACATAGTCCTCCAAACGGGATCATAAATCTTTTTACGTAAATGATAATTATGGAACGCCAAATTCACAGAAATGAGCTAAACATACCGGTAGTTTCACAGTTATCGACTGTAAACTATAGTTTACAAACCGTGAACTATAGTTAAGGATTCGCTTACAATAGTTTTCATCTGTAAAACTATATTTAACGGATGTTAACTATAGTTTACAAATGCTAATCTAAGTTTATTTGTCTGTAATAAAACGTTAACAATAGATGTTTGTTGATAAACATAGATTCATGTATGTAAACGATAATTTACAATGGTGAACTATAGTTAAGAGTTGTTAATCATATATAGTTTCACAAATCTTGAAACTATATTTATCAGATCGTTTTACTATAGTTAAGAATTGTATGAGATTTTTTGCAATCGCAAATGATTGTTTTCAGGCCTACAGATGTAAAATATAGATAAATGGTGTTAGATATACTTTACAGTCCGCAAACTATAGTTTACAACCGATAAACCTAGTTTATCGACTGAAAAACTATGTTTAGCTCATTTTTGTGAATTTGGCGTGCCATAAATGACTTATAACAAATTTAATAAAAATGTTCTTTTTCAGTCTGCGCAAGGTTATATAAAACGTTCGATTACAAAAAAAAAAGCACAGGGATTAATTATTTTTTTATTAATTTAATCTAATTTATTTATAATCAATATTTTATTGTGTATAGTAAGATTACATCATTGGATTGGACATCAGGCATGGCCTATAGAAGTTTTTTTTGTTTTTTGATTCTTAATTGGAAAAAAATGAGCTTGCGATCTTGAACATTCTTACAAAAAGTTTACGGGGACAAATTAATAACATAGAATTTAACAGGAACACTATTTTTTGAGAGAATTGGTACTCGGTAACAAAATTAGATTCAATCATTGTAATGAATATCAATGAAATCTTCTTGAAGAGTCATTTTCAAAAACAAACATAACTTCAACTTTAACTTCGTCAAATGATTTTTTAAAAAGATATCACTGGCAAATTTAAGTTTAGGAAGCCATTAAGATTTGACACACATACTGCACCTGCACACGATTACATGCCTGCTTTTTTTTTAAATCCACCATTCTATAATTTTTTTCATTATCTTGTGCGGAATCGATTTTTGCGTTTTATCTGTTGCTTGTCTGTATCTTCATTTTTACTTTGTTTTTGTAGGTAAATAACGTTTGTATATATAAAGCACAGAATAATATTGTAAAACGTTATTTTCCATGAAAGCATGGTATAATGTTTGGAAATAAATATTTCAAAAAACTTAGGTATTTTTGTTATTGCGTTTAATTATCTTGATAATATTCATGGTTCAAAATATTTCAGCAAATTCTTTGACAAAAAGCTTAGAAAGAGACACTAAAATGGTGTTATATAGGGGAATTTTTTTTTTTATGTTTATAACAGTATATATATTAAAATTCATTTTTCATGATTTGTATGAATGTTTTGAATTTGAATAAAGTCATTTGAATAAAGACATGTTTCCTAAGCATCAAAATGAGAAAATCTTTAACATACATGTACTATCCGATCTCAAGACTGATCTGTTCAAATTCAAAAATAAATTTCGAAATCTCATTTATGCCAATAACATCACAATTTAAACAACAAAGACTGATGTCAAGGAAAGCATTATATCAATATTGCATGTACTAGTAGTTGAGTGTAACATTGAAAAAATTTTCACCCCAAGAAAACCATTGTCAACCGAGGCGCATTCGAGGTTGACAATGGTTTTCGAGGGGTGAAAATTTTCAATGTTACACTCAACTACGTGCAATATTTATTATATTATACTGAATGTTTTGTACAAATACATATAATAGTGAGCCGTTTTTTTTTTTTTGAATATCAACCGTCGTCAAGCAATGTTGACTGTTTCTACGCTGGAGGGCGTGGCTTCATTATTCAGCGGGTAATACATTTTTTTTAACAAATGTTTCTCGACCAATCAGATTCAAGTAATTTACATGAAAGTATAATATAAATATATAAGAAATGTATTTCTGTGTATGATTTAATTTATTGTAATTTTATAATGATTAACGTTTATTTACGTCATTCGATGTAGATAAAAAAAAAATTGGCTCGGCTGATCTGTCATAATTTTTCTACAGGAAATTTCAACGCCAATGCTGAAATTAAAATAAAATGATAATTCCAGATGCAGTAAAAATTATTACTTCCTAAAGGTTATCACAAAACATTGATATTTTGAAACGTTTACTGGACCCGCTATGTTTCTTTGTTTGTAGGGATTTTTATGTTTACATTTAATTTAAGAATCTAATTTACGTATGATTATTTAAAATCATTTCATTGCTGGAAAATTTAGGTATGATTTGGAAGAATTTTCAAAGTTGAAATGCTACTTGCAAAACTCAATTCCAGTTCATCTAAATACAATTTAAACAAAATGTTTTTGTGAAACACTGATGCCCCCGTATGGCAGCAAAGCGAAGATTAAACTTTTCTTAAATGCAAACTCACTGGAAATACAATTCTGAAATATGAAAGTAGGCCAAGGTTGAATTTCTTCATTCGTGCGGAAGTATCCAAGGTCAAGGTTAAAAGATCAAGGTAATTGGTATCCAATGAGAGGTCTTGCAAAGTATGGAAACCCTAGCCCTAACCCTTCAAAAGTTATGGTCAAGGATGGCTTGTTAAAAGTAGGTCAAACTCAAAGGTCAAAGTTCTTGGAATCCAATAAAGGGTCTTTTAACAAGAATTACATATGTGAAGTATGAGATCACTAGCCCTTAGAGTTCAAAAGTCATGGCCAAGGTTAAAGTTTTTCATAAGTATGGAAATCTCTAAGGTCAAGGTCAAAAGGTCAAGGTATCCAATGAATGGTCTTGCCACAAAGAATACATATGTGAAATATATGAAAGCCCTAGTCCTAACCGTTCAGAAGTTATGGCCAAGGCTAAAAATTTTAAAAAGTAGGGATCAAGCTCCAAGGTCAAAAGGTCAAAGGTCTTGCTATCAAATGAAAGGTCTTGTCACAGGAATTTAATACAGTTGTATGTAAAGTATGAAAGCACAAGCCCTAACCCTTGAAAAGTTATGGCCAAGGTTGCTTTTTTAAAGAAGGTCAAACTCCAAGGTCAAAGACAAAGGGTCAAAGTTCTTGGCATCCATGAAAAGTCTTATCACAAGGATATTACATATGTGAAGTATGAAAGCCCTATCCCTTACCGTTCAAAAGTTATGGGCAAGGTTAAATTTTTTTACAGGTACGGAAATCTCTAAGGTCAAGGTTGTTGGTGTCCAATGAAAGGTTGACCAATTCCGAAATTGATTTCTACGGGTGTGTGTAAGGCCATCATTCATTAATTCCTTAAAAAGTAAAGCTAATAAAAGTATGATAGGTTGGACCTACATAAGAATCCTAAAATGATGGGAAAGGTTGACATAATCCAATGCATTACCCAGCCAAACGCTGTCTACTCAACAATGTACATGTATTTTTCCGATGTTTACTCGACATGATAAAGTCATGATACCTAGACTGAACTCGTATCATCTAAAAAAGAAAAGACCAGGGTTTATATATATTTTTTATATAAATTAATCTGACGAAAGAGGCTTCAGATAGCACTCTACTGCATTTTTCCGGAATTAAATTTCTTTCCATATCTGGATTTAATTTTACCAAGCTATGGATATTTCCAGTCTTGAAATGCCAAACTCCAAAGCAAAGCCAAGGGTAAGCACAGGGGCATCTTATCCGCTCTGTTCTCTACTTCACATATAAAAATACACAAGGTGTGTATTTTTATATGTGAAGTAGAGAACAGAGCGGATAAGATGCCCCTGTGGGGTAAGTATGATCATATGGTGATAAAAAAGGCTCCTTTATTGTGTCAGTTTCTAAAATGTTGATGTTGTGATCATTGTGGGCAAGCACAATTGCATATTTAACCAAGATCTACCTTTTCAAACCACACGAGACATTTGAAACCTTAGGTACATGTTCTTGAGACTGGTTTGATTCCTGGTCACTCAACAGGTCTAAGAATTTCTATCAATAAGCCGTCATATGATTGATTAGAGAGATACATATACCCCATATATAAATAAAATATTTATATTGAGAGGGTATAATATATATCACTCTATTCAGTCATATAACGGTTTATAAATATTGATAGATATTCATCACACTGCTCAACGCGTTATCGGCTACTCGGTTGTTATCGGATACTCGGTTGATAACAATTTTTGACATGTTAGTAAATTATTTTAAATAAACTCTGTTTAAAATGAAACAGACAATGTTCCTTGTGCTTCTTGTAAACTAAAATGAATATGGATACAAAATAAACAGTCAGGGGTGGTACTGAAATCAGTCATTTTTGAAAATGATGGATAATGGTCATTTCTTCTAAGTATATAATGTACACAATTTTCTGATTTTTGTAAATATGACGTCTTTTCATCATATTTCCATTCTCAAGTCTACTTTCCCATCCCATTTACTACAGTAATTAGATATAGTACACTATCCTGCCATAGACCCTTGTGCAGAGAAACATCTTGACAAGTAATTGAAACCAAAATAATTTAGTGCGCCCCGTAAAACTAATGAGATAATTAAGTGCGCCCAGACCTAACAATTTGATAAAAAATGATGAAAAACAGTCATTTTTAATATCAGAGATAACTCTATTTCTAAAATAAATTTCAAAATAGAAATGACTGTTTTTCATCATTTTACTAAAAAATGATGAATTTCCATCATTATTAAAAATCAATTTAATGACTGAAAATCATCATTTTTAAAAATGATGGATTTCAATCACACCCCTGACTG
>PRKT01000572.1:133045-150989 GCA_003671525.1 Saccostrea glomerata | reverse complement strand
GGGAATCAAAGTTTTATATAGAAATATATAGGAAAAATCTTTGAAAATCTTCTTCTCAAGAACCACTGGGCCAGAAAAAGTGAAGCTTATGTGGAAGCATTCTAGGGTAGTGTAAATTCTAAATTATAGGAATCATGACCCCCGGGGGAAGGACGGGGCCATTATAGGGAATCAAAGTTTTACATAGAAATATATAGGAAAAATGTTTGAAAATCTTCTTCTCAGGAACCACTGGGCCAAAAAAGCTGAAACATATGTGCCCATGGAAGGATCATAGGGTAGTGTAGATTTCAAAATGTCTAAATTATGATCAGTGGGGTAGGGTGGGGATGCATTATGTATAACAAGGGGGAAATCTGGTAAAGAACAGAATGGTCAAAGCTTCTCAGGTGAGCGATGTGGCCCATGGGCCTCTTGTTAATCATGTTACATGTAATTGTTGTTACTGCAAGAACCAAGTTAGCAGTGATGTGTATAAGAGTTGAATTGCTGGTATATGCACAAGTCTTAATTTTTTTCTACTCCCAGGAATTGTTTTTGAGTTTGCAGTCCAAGCGATAATTTTCACATCCCCCTCCCCCCTTCACTAAAAAGTAATATTTTGAAAACCTTCAAGTAATCCGTTTATTGTTAATAATCATATTTAAATGTTCCATCAATATAAACTTTTCATTCTATAGCTTATCTGCATATTGAGCACTTCTTTCATGTACAAGGTAGCCCCTACTTTTTCTTTTCACAAAGTACAAACAGTAATTAAATCTTGTACACCTCAAGCCCTGTATATGAAACAAGTGTCTTTGCTTGTCTGAAGAAGTTCTTTGAAATTATCTTGCCTATTAAAAGTTGGCGTTTCTCTTTTTTTTTAGAAAAAAATATGGAACTCTTTGGGGCAGACTGTGATGGCATGCTTGCACATGTACTGCTAGAGGCCTGGTTGCAGAGAGGCTAAATATGGAGGTTATTTCTCTATTTATAACCTGTATCAAACACGAGTCCAGCAATACCAATGATGATACTAGTAAATCACAAACATCTCAAGTATCTATACAGACAAATATTTCACAAGCTTCAAATATGGAATCTTCAATAAAGAAAGAAGAAAATGTTGGTCATGTGACATCATCACCATCTCCAGGTGATGGACTGGTTATTCTTAAGCACACAGCTCATGAACAGAAGAATAAGTCTGAAAAATGTCATATGGATCGTATTCTACCAAGAATGTCAGATGAAAAGGCAAATAAGTCTGAAAATACTATAAAGGCTGCTGAAAGTGGTGAATGTTCTGAAAGAAGCCATGATTTGTACAATCAGAAAGAAGCAAAGAAAAATACTGAATCAGATGATTTTCCAGAGACAGATGCAGAAGAAAAAGATGTTAAAGACTCTTTTACCATAATAAAGTGGGAGGCCCCAATGCATTATACAGTAGAGAAATGTTTTGGTGATAATTTAAATAGACACGCAACAAGAATGGATAATACAAATTCACTGATATCTTCTCCATCGCTTAGTGATGGAATTGTCACTTTAAAGCACAAAGAAGGAGGAGGGGAGAAAAAGATGGAAAAATATCTTGGACAGATTGATAACTCTCAACCTGGAATGTTAGAAGAAATGGAAATCAAGTCTGAACATAGTATAAGTGATTCTAATAATGATGAATCTTTTAAAAGGAGCAATGATTTCTTTAATCAGAGAGAGTCAAGGGAAGACAATCGTGTAAATTCAGAGACAGAAGAGAAAAAAGTGAAAGAAGGTTTTACCATAATAAAGTGGGAGGGCTGCAGGTTTGATAAAACAGAAAAGGACAATTTGATAAACTCAAACACAAGGATAGATGAAACAAATTCTGTGAATGTGGACATTGATAATGACTCAAATTTAACCATTGTGAAACATAGTTCACTCAAATCAAAAGATTCACAGGTCAATAATAAAAGTGCGAAAAGACCCTCCACATCTTGTATATCATCAGGAAAACAACCTGTTGTTATCTTAAAGAGATTAAAAATGAAGGAAGGCTCGAATAGCTGTAATTATTTTAAGACTACAGGAAAAGATCCATGTGATAAGGTTTACAGCAGCGAAGTAAAAATTGAAAGGAGAGATTCTGAAGATAAACAAACGTTTATTGAAACGTCGGAACAGGGAATGTTTTTGAGAAGTGTTCCCGACACTGAAGGACCTACTGCCGAAACAAGCTCTTCTGTGAAGAAGGAAAACAAAGCTGATGCAGGGACAGATCAATGTGAGTTTGACTTGAGTCAAGAAATGAAGGACGAGATCCAAAGTGCCATTCAAACAAACATTGAAGCGATGGAGATTTCTAATCAGACAAGTAATGGGGAAGGATTCTCCTATGTGTATCCATATGCTTGTGGGCAGTGCAATTATACAGCAAAGTTACAACATCATCTGAAAAACCACATGAAAATCCATTCAACAGACCGCCCCTTTGTGTGTGAAGTTTGTGGAAAAGGGTTCAAACATGCTCATCACTTAAACGGACACAAGCGAACTCACTCTGGTGAGCGTCCTTACTCCTGTGAGCAATGCGGCCGAGATTTCACTCAGATAAGCAATTTACTCAGACACCAGAAAACTCATCAAGGCCTTCCGGAATCACCTCGCCATAAATGCTTGAAATGTGACACGAGTTTCTCTACTGCATATTCACTAAAACGTCATCAAGACGTACACGAAAATTTAAAAGAGAAAGTTAAAACTATGAAAAATCATAAAGGCAAGAAGAAGAAATTGACATATAATCCTCGTATTGATGACACGAGGCGAGAGTTCGAGTGCGATGTTTGTGGGCGTCAGTTCCGCAGGAAGGAACATGTGATGCGACACATGTTGACACACACCGGGGAGTCTGCTGTGCACATACATGCATGTGAAGTGTGTGACAAAAAATGTGGTAGCAAGCGGGCTCTTGAGAATCATTTAAAAATCCATACAGGGGATGATATTGACCTCGATTCCATGTCTTCAACAGATGAATCTGATTCTGAGGAAGAATTTGAATTTGACTAATAAAATTATTGGATATAATTTGTGTATTAAATATTAACAAAGATATACAAGTACAAAGTCACTGAACATATATTTGGGGATTTTTTTTTTTGTTTGGAGAGTTTGATTTTGTTTTGCATTTTAATTTTTCATTCTTATCATGTGATCAGGTAAAGATGCATTCATTACATGTATATTGTATATTGGAAAGGAGTTTTAAATTGGTAAATACCCAAGTGAAAATTTTTTCAAACAAATCACTCACAAATCGCCTACAAATTACTTTAAAATCACTTATAAGTGATTTGTTTCAGTGATTTGTGCGAACGGAGCGCAAAGTAAACGGTGAACGAATGGTGAACGCAAGATGAACGATTTATTTGGAAATCCTCTGATCTTTTCCTTGCATTGAATTATCCTATTCTATTCTAATGTCAGTTGCTAAATATAAATTAACAATTCATAGATGAATAAATAAATAAATAATTAAATAAAATAAATTTTACAAATAAAATAATTACTGTTAGTTTCTTAAGATATTTTCTGCACATCTATATAATTAATTAAGAAATAAATTAGATGCTTGTTTTCTTATATCTTTATAAATTTCATCGTAACCAAAGATTGTCTCTGATTGTTTTTCCCGTTTAAAATACTTACTTTAATTTTTTTTAATTAAACATACATATTGATAATTCATACAAAATAAACTTTAGGGAACATCGATTCACTTGCTATCAAGATTTTTTTACGCATCTCAAAAATTGCTTGGTCTTCATATGCATCGATAATCGTATCCGATTATCAAAGTATATTAGTGTGTTTCGTTTATGCTTCCTTACTAAACTTAATGACTTAATAAACTAATGACCCAACATTAGGACAATGACTCGATAATTTACAACCATTTACTGGGGGGGGGGTTGTTTATCTTTAACAATACAGTGGATATTGTTTATCTTACATACTTTTAATTTTTTGTCATATTTTTTAGTAAATATAGACACATGTTAATTTGTCATGCACCTTTGATACTATATGATATGAATTTATGTTTATGCATTTATTGGACAAAATCATTGATTCTATTTGTTAAAGACTGCAACGATAAGAATGGAACGAACTGTAACATAAAATGTGGACATTGCCGAGGAGGAGCCGTGTGTAATCAGATTAATGGCGTCTGTCCGGATGAATGTGCTGCTGGATACATGGGAGAAACTTGTACAAGAGGTTGTTAATTCCTGACATATTTCAACTGCTTATGAAAAAACGCACCTTAATGATAGAAATACGTGTATCAGCGAGCTCTGCAATGCAATGCTTATTGATATGAATGATTACATTTATAGTTGACATATTTTTTACCACCAATGCTTAATACCTGCTTAATGAAATAATTCTGTGAGTGTCAATAACGAGAATGTTAACTTTTAATGCAATAAATTATTACAAGAATATCTTATGTTTACTAATATCTCTCATTGGATATTTTTTTGATATCCTACAGTTGTGACGTCACAATGTTTTTTTTTTGTGTAAGAATGACGAAGTAAAATTAAGTTCATTACTATATATATTATTGAGTGTTTCTATCCCCTCGCCATTGCTTGGGTATAAGGACACAAAAATCATATCCAAACACAAATCATGAAAAGATTTGTTTTCAAAAAGGATCGTCAAAATGAAAACAAGATAGCGCCCTCTGACGGTTACAAACGCTAACGTGATTCTTTACCAGACCCTCTGGGTGGTCGGAGATTTACGGAGACAGCCGAGGGTCTGGTTGAACGAGACTATAAATAAAAGTGAAAATGAAAAATTACGACATAAATATGTGAACCCGATGTGTAAAGTACAATTGAAGAGAAAAATGTTTTTGAGTTTATCAAATAACAATATTAAAAATCAAAAAGTTTAGAGTTATTGAGGTAAATTAATTCATTTATATTTAATGATCTGATTAGATTATTTAAAAATAAATAAATAATTCGTCGGGATCAAAATTTCCTACTTTACACGTTCTACTTCCGGTTTATTTGTTTGGTTTGGAACTTTGCTGTGAAAGAATTAAAATTGTCGAAATCTGGACTTCTTCGAATTAAAATGAAATTCTACGGATAATGCAACGTTTCGTGCATAGTTAACAATGATTGAGGGAACGCCCCGTGAAAACCAGCTGTCAATTAACCTTGGCTTCGATGATTACAGCAATGGAAAAGACTACAAAAAGAGACAGTCAGTTTTCAGAGTAGGTAATTCTTCAGTTACTGAGTTAGGGATCAGTTCTTGATGTTTATCAATGCGCTACAACTATAAAACAGTAAATTCACACAATATGTCAACAGTCCGTCACATCCTTTAGATTTAGATTTCAGGGCCTGGGAAGGGGCTGTGATATGTGCTTATTTTCAGGGAGATTTATAGAGACTGAGGTACTGAGGACCTATTCTAACCCGGATCCCCACATAAGATATGGTGTCCCAAAAGCGTAACGGACGGAACGTCGTACAGACACACGGCCGGGTTATTTTAATAATCTGTATCACTTGATTCATGCCACTAATGAATGGCACAAGAAATTAGAACATGGACAAGTAAGGGATGGAAATGCCTAGAGACTGAAGTTTAAAGTGAGAGTCAAATTCAACTTGTGAATTAGAATTACCGGTCAGATCGCGAAAAGGCATGACAAATAAAGCTAGCGCTTTCGCGTGATAAATTGTGTCTGCAAAAATTATCCTATGGTAAAAAGCACAGGCGCTTGTTTCATACAGTAAGCTTAGATTTCTACTATAATATGTTCTACGGTGCGACCGTTGGGGCGAGCGCAGTTTACTTGCACTGCCTATCCTCAGTTCATCACTTCCCAGGCATCGGGATCGAGATTCCGAACTTTTCGGAATTTAAGTTTCCGACAAAATCGGAAATACCCGAGCCGTTAAAGTGACGAAAGTATGACGTCAAATAAAAAGTCCAGTTGACTTAAAACACAAACGATAGTTTTGTGGCATGGAGATTGCATTTAATCGTTGTTTGTATTTTTGTGAAAACAATTAAAAAATTAAATGTGCTTGATTTATAAGTGTTGTTATTGATAAATAAGACAAACACATATAAAACAAAATTTTATCTTGATTTCCTGTCCTGACAACAGCATAAATGTTCGCAAGTGAATCTGTTAAATCAATCAAATATATTTAAAACTCACAAACGTCATAAGATCCACGCCATGCAATAGTACGGCTGCAATTAATGAACATCGATCCCGATCAAGTGTGAACTTACATATAGCGATTCATATCGGGATCGAAATTCAGGTTTATGTACTGCTTCCGTTTTTATTCGATAAATTTTACAAAAGTTGTTTTTTATGATTATTATTATTTGAAGACTTCTTTACATAGAAAAATCACTTGTCCAATCGGACAAGTGCCCAGCAATATTCACTTGTCCGAAATTTTTTTTCATTGGTACCGGACAAGCGGACAAGCGTTAATGTCGATGTAAAACCATTGTAAGATTGCATGTCAAGTGAAATATTATTTATAACCTTAAGGCTACATAATTACAATATTTAACTTGTAAAATACACCTGGGCCTCAGTTGACAGAGCATGCATGTAAACATCATCCAGGAAGTTTCACCATTTTATACACCTAAAAAAATAAAGAGTCCCCCTCAATTCAGTGGGATAATAACATTGTCTAAAATTACAATATTCCAGAAATAAGGAAAAAATAATAAAATTATCTTTGCATAAACATAAGACCTAAGGCTGAATACTGCATTTTTTAATCGATTTTGTTTAATTACATTTTGACTATTTTTTTTTTCCAACAGATTGTTGCACAAAAATCAGTGAAGAAAGAAGCCGCACCAGAAATAAAACCCCAACAGCCATCACAGTATAATGCTTGTAAGTGTATAGTCTGACAAATAAAAACTATAAATTCTTAAACCTTAATAACAGGAAGAGAAAAAAAGTTTGGTTGGACAATTTACGGTAATCCAAATTTATCTTTCAAAAAGATAGGTGAGCTAGCGCCGTAGCAATTTTTAAACACAGAATGGAAGATCCGTGATCAAGTGATTTATTTTGCTGAATTCTTTTATTTTTATCGAGGCAGGAGAGTGATAAAATTATCATTGTTTTGTGAAGTGTATTTTATAGACATATAGGTAAAGAAACAAGGGGGGTGGGGGTGTGACCTATTGGAGTTTTGGCGCAACGGAACTTATATTACCTTTACTGGAGGGGGGGGGGGGGGGAGACATAAAAAAAACTTTCTCACCTACCTACCGACTCAAATATTTAATTTGAGAAAAGAGAGAACAAACATGTAGTTTTTAAAAGCTGTCCTGATTAGTCTGATGAAAGAAGTGAAAGACCAATCTAAAAAAATCCACACAAAAAAAAACAAGACTGTGAACAGGGCATAAAACATGAGCCCTAAAAATTCCAGAGGTCTAGATTCTAGAGGACCAAGCCCCGGGATCATGAAACATATCTTAATCTTACGTGAAAATCTTCATGCTGTACTTTAATTCTATATCAAGCAAACGGATCAAAAATGAAATGTCTTTAAAATTTGATTCAAAACATGTTCTTACATGTAGCTACAAATTTTTAGATCAATTAAATAATTAATAAACATTTTATAGGCATTTGAAAATTTGACTAAGTCTAAGTCTGTTTCATGATCCTGGGGCCAGGTGCCTAGGAGGAGTAAGCATCCCCTGCCCCAACGTACTCACCAGGCCCCAGGATCATGAAACATCTTAAGTTTAAGTCAAAATCTTCATTTTATACTTAAATGTTGTGGACGTCAACCAGATCGAAATTGAAATATGTTTCAATATTGATTCACTTTTGTGTTGTTATTTGCAAATTTTGAGGTTAATTCAATAAATAATAGACATTTTACAGGTGATTGAGAATTTGACTTAAGTCTAAGTCTATTTCATGATCCTCGGTCCAGGCTGATTGAACACTGAAAAAATACAGTACAATACTTCTTTTCTACATTATTTTATTTACACACCGTACAAAACCTAAATGTCAAGTCAGTAAGTTTTATCCACTTAAGTCTTTGAAGTATGCTACAACTGAGTTAAATTTTTCTGGCACTGTTTCTGGTAGATCTGCGAGAGTCGTGAAGACACTGTTCACACCTACAATGAGAAAAGATAAAACTTTATTCTGAGTTAAAGAAAATGATAATATGTCATCACATAGTAAAATTCATTTTTAAAAAGATAGAGAAATGTTGACAAGTAAGAAAAACTAATAAGGTACTATGTCGAAAATTATAATTGTTAAGAACTACATGTCTGTAACATTTCGGGGTTACTGAAGTAATATATCTAATAAATACATGGATATGTACAGTAAAAAAAAAACTGTTCAATCAGTGTCAGACTTCTCTGCAATTTGGTTTATCTTTATTTATCCCATACTATTTCCTATATCAATGTTGTATACTCCATGAAAAAAAACTGAAATCTCTATTAATTCCAACACATAGTTTGTGTCACCATGCAAGTTGATTCAGTTTTCAGCGTACATGAAAATCCTCATTCTTGTCATTTGATAAGTGCATATGATAAATCATTAATTATATCATATAGTACTATAGTAGCAATACTGTGAAATCACTAATTGTGAGGGTTAATTTTCGTTGTTTTCAAGGAGTGAATGAAGAGACCCACAAATTTATGTCCTCTTACTACAAATGAAAATTTTTCATATATATTACTACTGAATAATTCTACAACCACGAAATCAAATCCCCATAAATCATCCTAAAACCATGAAACTCAAAAATTTGTGATTTTACAGTAATTTCAGCTGGACTGAGGATATCAACCTGGGTAGCTAGGTGGTTAGAGCCCCTGACTAGTAATTCAGAAGTCCTGATTTGATTACCGTAAATTGTCCGGCCAAACTTTTTTTCTCTTCCTGTTACACAGTTAAGGTTTATAGTTTTTATTTGTCAGACTAAACTTACAAGCATTATACTGTGATGGCTGTTGGGGTTTTATTTCTGGTGCGGCTTCTTTCTTCACTGATTTTTGTGCAACAATCTGTTGGGAAAAAATTAACCAATTGTAATTAAACAAAATCAGTTAAGAAATGTTGAATATATTTTTTTTATTGCAGTATACAGCCTTTGGTCTTATGTTTATGCAAAGACAATTTTATAATTTTTTTCCTTTTTTCTGGAATATTGTAATTTTAGACAGTGTAATTATCCCACTGAATTGGAGGGGACTCATTTTTTTAGGTGTATAAAATGGTGAAACTTCCTGGATGATGTTTACATGCATGCTCTGTCAACTGAGGCCCAGGTGTATTTTACAAGTAAAATATTGTAATTATGTAGCCTTAAGGTTATAAATATTATTTCACTTGACATGCAATCTTACAATGGTTTTACATATGTTTTTCACTATGTACCAGTGTTTTCAATAGGATTTTCAATAGAAGGAAAAATAGATGGAATAGCAGGAAACCAATGTCGGCGAGGGGTCTGGGGGCCGCCTTAGGCCCCCAGCGGGTCCAGGGCAGAGCCCTGGTAGGGGGCCCAGGGGGGCGAAGCCCCCCGGCCGAAAACGAAATTCAGGATTTTTGACTCGCTTTTCTGACCTCTCAGGCCATTGAAAAGTACGTAAGGGTTGCCCGCAACCCTGTGTCTCGCCTGCTGTCGCTGTGGTTAGTAAGAAATGATTGTCTGATAAATTATCATGCCACTATAAGTTATAGTTGCTGAGATATGGACCTCCACCATAAATTTATGCAAAGTCACTCATGCGGAAAAATGTAGGTCAAGATGACCTAATTCTGGTACAGGCGTTTGTGGTTACCCATGATGTATCCACTGACTAACTATCATGCCACTATAAGTTATAGTTGCTGAAATATGAACCTCCATTATCAATTTAACCAAAGTCATTCATGCAGAAAAATGTAGGTCAAAATGACCTAATTCTGGTACTGATGTTGTTGGTTACTTATAACCTGTACAATGACAAATCATCATGCCATTATAAGTTATAGATGCTGAGATATGGACCTCCACCAAAAATTTAACCAAAGTCACTCATGCAGAAAAATGTAGGTCAAGATGACCTAATTCTGGTACTGACGTTTGTGGTTACCCATGATGTATCCACTGACTAATTATCATATCCCTATAACTTATAGTTGCTGGAATATAGGTCTTCACCATAAATTATCATGAAAAAACTAAGTCCAACTTAAGGAAAAAATACGGAAAAATTTGAATTTTTTTTTTCAAAATCATACTTGGGATATAAATTTTTATCCATACTGAATATTGTGTCCAAATTTCAAGAAGACTGAATAAAATTTGAGAAAGTTATTGCAGTTTATAAAACTTTGACATTTGGGTTAACCAAAAGTTGGACGCCGACGACGACGACGACGGAATCTATGGTCGCTATGTCTCGCTTCGCGACATTCGTCGCAGGCGAGACAAAAAGTACTATTTTTTCACAATCCTGTCACTATAAATCATCAAATTTTACCTTAAAAAAGCCAATTAGAAAACAATTTTTGTCTTTTCACAGATTTGTTTGACAGAATTTTGACAGACTGAGTTATTTTTTTCTTCTGAAAACTACGTGTCTATTAAAGCATATAGACAACTTAAGTATGAAATTATAGTACATGTACAGACAATAATTATATGTGTAAAATATTATACTGAAAATTCTACATATTTTATTCCCTTTCACATAAATTGGTCAGGACTTTTATTCCTATTTAAAAAAATTATTTAGTTAAAAATTTAAGATTTTTTAAACATTTTGTGATGTACAGTACCCCCTTAAAATTGAAATAATCTGCAATCTTAGACTTTTAATAAAATAATCTTTAAACTGATTTAATTTTTTAACATTTTGTACAGATTGTCAGAACAAAGTAATTAAGAAAATGGAATTTGATACAAAATACTAATACATTAAATACTTCCCAAATGTGAAAACGATACTGTCCCCGTATTTCAAGAGAGCTTAAACAAATAAATGAGAATAAAATTTTCATTTTGATAATATTCTGTAAGAATTTCTACATCTGAGTCACATCTTAGCTTAACATTTGATATTTTCATTTTGAGTAAATTCTGTAAGAATTCATACATTTTTTAGTAAGGTCTTAAAATTATATTGGCCTAGATATAGATATTTGCTGTTGTTTCACCGGGGAACCCTTCACTTAATATTGAGTCTGTGGCAAAATCAATTTTAAATCGAAAATTATAAAACACAAACAAATCTTTTCGGAAGGGACCATACTTTATGCCTGTTAATGTATGTGATCTCAAACGCATGTGTTACAGCAGCAGCACGTTTCTCCACGACTTCGCTCAAATATTCGTTGTCCACGACGCCATTACATGACACTATCGATCTAATCAAACTTCCTTGAAAAAAGAGCGCACTCAAGGGAAGCTACTCTAGATCATGGAAATAGTTGCGATAAAATCTATGGATTTCACGTATCAGCCCCGGCAAAATCCTAATGCCAGAAATTTCATAGCCGGCAAAATTTCTCGTACAGACGGTTAATTTTGCCGGTTGCCGGCTCTTATTGAAAACACTGTGTACCTATGGTGGTATTGTTAAGGTAGTACGAACCTTCTTTGTTGTTGTTGGTTTCTCTACAGGAGCAGGTAACCATTCATCCAGTGTCTTGGTTTTCAGCCGTTTATACGCTTCGTTACTCTCTTTACTGTTTCCCCACAACCCTTCCTTCACGGTTAAATACACTGTTCCACCGACTACTCCTAGCTTTGCAGTCGCCCTGTAAATTAACAATACAAACTTCAGTCTGACAATGGAATTATATCTATTTTTGATGCTGCTATCAATTTCGAATTTCTTCCAAATATTTGTGTTTTTCTTTACTTGTTAGTTAGAATAATCTAGGTCCAACGGAGAATATCATTTTAACGATAGAACATTCTATCTATTTACTTGTAAGCCCTGAAGGGCCCAAATTTGGTTCCAATAAATCTATTTTATCTAAAACTGCACATAAAACTGTTGTATTCAGGGGTTAGTCAGCTATATATGAGAAAAGTCAAACTAAAAACAAAAAGAGAACTTTGGGTTGTGTATTTATGTGCATTCCAAGGTGTATCCTCAGATCATATATTTACAACTATACAATGTGATGGATGTTATTTTTTTTTAAAGAAATGATTTTCAGGGTTTACTCTCAAAGTTGTAAACAGAACCTATTGCATGCTGCAATCAGCTGCTCTTGTTTGAAATTCCTCTGCATGTCATTAGGATACAACTTCTTAATTAAAAACTACGATAAACTTACAGCTGAATTTCTTTAAAAAATATATAACAATCATGTATATGTGAACTATCAAAATCTTCCTTTTTTCCCCTCCCCTCTACAAAGAGAAATATCGCTTGAAATAGATCAACTCACTTCGCAAGTGACACAGCCATGACCTTCACCTTTTGTTTCTCTTTTGATCCTTATGAAGTAATTCGAACCAAGAGTGATTCGTAAAAATAAAATTATTGACAACTTATCCTTCTGGTGTCATTGGTGATATTAAAGTTAAAGGGTAAGATAATGTTTTCTAAAATACAATTTTTACATATCATGATGTAAATTGTAAAGAAACTAGATAGAAAACGCAAATTAAAGCTTTACGGAAATTTCTTGTCCTAACGTAATTTTTTCTTTTTAGACAGGATTGAAAACAACTTCCTGTGTCAACGTCGCTTCCGGGTGAAAGTTACAACCAGACGGGCTTTTTTGCCGTGCTGTCCATATTTTGTCATTTGTCGACTCAAACCAAGTCAACCATGGTGGACTACGGTTCTGGACCAGTGAAGGAGAGTATAGACAACACGGTGTTTATAATCCCAGGAGTCATCGTCATTTGTTTAGTCTGTAAGTTTGCGATAATTTTCTGAACAGCTGAAGACTTAGGCACAATATGGTGGTTGGTCATTGCTTTGTACTTTTCTACCATGTTGTGAGATAAATTAAAAAAAATATTTTGACTGATTTTGATGTGGACAATGTAGGTCTATTGATGTTTGAAATTTTTTTCTACCAAAAGTCTGGTATGGGAGAGTGCCAAAAAAAAAAAACATATTATGCTTTAATGAATAGCTGTAAACATCTGACAAAATGTTATAGTGACTTGTGAGTAGTAATATTTAACTTCTAAAAACACATAGTTGAGTGTGAAATCTAACGGTTGAACGTATAATACTTATTAAAAATGCAAGGGGGGGGGCACAGCTGCTCATATTCTTTTATGCCAACCCATACAGCCGAGGATAAGTTCAACATTTCTTTCATATTTATTTGCAATAAAATTTGCTATGAACCTTTCATCTTATGTTTACAAAATCTCAGTTGATGCACAATATCACATTTTACATTTCATGCATATGTGCATTTAGAAATTAAATTAATTCAGATATAAAATGCCTGATAATATAACACTTCACTGTATAAAAATTTTACATCTGTTGCAGCTTTCTTTGCCTACAAGCTGTTCAAAAGTTTAAGAGAGAAAGAAAAAGCAAAAGAAGATAAAAAGAAAATGAAGCAACAAAGAAAAGAAAAAGAACAACAGAAAAGACAACAAAAGAAGAAATTATGATTTACTCAAATTAGGACATTTGTATTATCAGCAGCTAACTTATTTTTTGTGATGTGACATTATCTTTCTGGATGGAAGAGAAGTAAAAGTTTGGATAAAAGAGGAATACAAGAAAATCATGAAAAAAGAAGACGACCGAAGATTTTACATTATCATGGAATTATATATCCCACCTCAAGTATCAGTCATGTATATAGTGGATATTATAATATAAAAAAACTTTAGTGATTTCTTTTTGTTTTAATGTCTGGGATAAAATCTTTGCATGTTTAATTTCAATCAAAATCAAACCATATGTAATTTTTTTTATCAGACTACAAAACTCTATCGTTACCCTATCTGATGTCAAAATTGTAAAATTAATTTAAAACTAGATGATAAACATAAAATGCTACATGACTAAAAAAACCAATTATTTTCTAAAGGATATTTTCATTACATATATGTACCTGTTTTGCAGATAGTGTGCATGTTACATGTATGTCTCACTCTCTTAATTTTGTTTAAAAAAAAATGTAAATGCTGTGCACTTAAATGTACTGGGTTACTTGGTTAAACACGAGATTATGTTATTGTTATTAATCGAAAATATATTGGTTGTGCAAAGTGCATTTAATGCATTCATTATTAACGAGATAAATACATGTTTCCGGCATTACTTTTATAATTTCATGACATTAATATGCTAAATTTGTTGGTTTCATATATTTGATTTTATTATTTTTTTAAAGCAATAATTGGGTGATAGGAAATGAAAAATTTCACGATTTTATGATTTTAACCTGTATATTTTAACCATATCATTTTCCATTAGTTGCATTCTCCCATAGTGGTATAAAGTTGTAACACAGCTTTTAGTTATGGTGACAAGTAAGTGTGAATCTAGATATGTAAAGATGTCTTTTTTGAGCACATTCCTTCTGTAATGTCAAATGATAAACACATATGTACATGTACTTCTTGGTGTATATATGCATGTTCCTTGTTTAAATTGATTGTCCTAGGAGTGAAAAAGCAATTAATGCCAAAAGATAAAGATATCTCTATAATATGTTTTAACATATTAGATATTCAAATAAATCTTCCTTCCTTCATATTAGTTGCCTTTGCTGAATGCACATATCAAATTCAGTACAATTTCAATGATTTTTTTGGGGTAAATTATTCTTCTAGTCTATAACATATACCTGGTAGTTTAACCAGTATTTATCGCAAGTGTTCAAATTGTCAGTGTTACGGACAATGAAAGTCATGTGTAGAATTCCTTTTATTGCAAGCAAAAAAAACTTTTTTTTTAACACTTCAACTTCCAATTAGACTTTGGTTTATTTTCTGTCAAATATTTTAACTTTGAATTATATTTAATTTGTTTTAGTAATTTAATATTTTAATATTGTTATATTTGTCAGAATAACCAATATTTTGTTAAAAGTATTACAAAGTGCAATTTTGTGTTTTTTTGTATTCTGTTGTAAATTTTCTTTTCAGAATATTATTTGTTGTTTTGCTTCACAATGTTTATTTATCAAAAAAAATTTTTTTGTTCTAGCTGTTCTGAGTGAAACATGACTATATATTCCATATTATAATAAATTTATTTTTTTAGTTTCATAGGAAAAGGAAAGTAGATTCTTTCAGGAAATATGCATATATATGTATCAAAATTAATTCTGATCACTTCTTTTAAAGACGGAGCTAAAACTTAATGTATAATTAATAAGTAAAATTTGATTGCAGTTGTTAAGTATGAAAGAAATCTTATTTACAAGTATTGTTTATTTCCCTTAGGGCAAGAGAAAGGGGGGATGGGGCTGTGTTTATGTGTTCTACGCAGTATATTGTTTAAATTATAAAACTGAAATCTTGGCAAGCATAGGTTTAATTAGGTCAAAAGTGAGGCAAGAGTAGACAAAATCATTTACTAATTTTATTAATAGAAATAATGATAAGAAATAAATCATGATTTTTTCAAAAAAAGAAATATGAAGATTTTTTAAAGAGAGTATTTATTGACTATATGAAATAAAATAATTAATTTCTGATATATGAAAATGTATGAATTATGATATTAAAACAAAAGCTGTGTTTCAAACTGTTGTCATTGCCTGTTTTCGACTCGTAACAATTTTCTTCAATTTGAATAGACTTTTTCATTATAAATGACTGAGTTTGGGGAGGAGATGAAAAATTTATTTATGTATTTTTTTTCTTTATTTTGTTTTAAGATCAAAAGTACTGTAGTAGTATTGATAATTTAATAGACTGGTATTATAATTTACATAATTTTTACTTTATCTTTCATTAGATACTTGGTCATATATTTTAAAATTACCATATGATTGTATTTACAAACTGATTTATGAGTGTTGTATGTACTTACTTCATTATAATACAGATGTGAAGCATGTTAACATGTCCTTAGAATTTAAAAGATACAAGAAATAAAATTGTTTTATTTTATTAGTAATAAAAAATGTTTTATTACATCTACATTTTAATCTCTTTTGCTTGCATTGGCCATGGATATCCTGGGTCACTCATTGGTAAGAGCACCTGACTTATGATGCAGAGGGCCCCACTTGCCCAGTTTTGAATCCTGATCCATTCATATATTTTCCCCTTTCCCATTAATAAGTTAGTGGCATTATGACAATTTGAGGACTTGCAGGTGAAAATCCTGCCATGGGCAATAAAAACTTGTCCAATCATATTTTCTCTTGCCTATTACACAACTCTTGATAATATGAATGTAATAGACTGTTGATACATGTATCAGCCTGTGTAGCTCGGAGGTAAAAAAAAAATTCTGTGCATCCAAGCGAGTTGTCAAGATTGATCATGACAAATCCATCTTGATGAGATATGTAGATAAAAAACAAATCAAGGATACGATTCCCTAGGAATAACACTAGACAGTTTGGAACAGAGAAAACAAGAACCCCTAAAAACATCATGGATTGGATCAGGTGCCATGGAGGATAAAATATCCCTAGTTTACCAGTCACATCTCCCAATGTTTTCCTTGCCATGTATGACTGTATAAATACAGATTTCTTGAACGACATCAACGTTTGACGTCATTTCTAAGTGACATCATAAAGGGTAGATGTGTATTCAATGGATCCCTTAATCAAATTTGATCTTGTGACCAACCAGTATTTATATCCCATTAGATGTTTAAAAAATACCGGGTATACATTATTTCTTTAAGATAAGCCGCATTGAGGTCATGCGGGCGACTACAGTTGTTTGAGGCTCAAACAACTGTAGTCGCCTGCATGGCGCTGTTGTAGAGCGTCTGCTCTAGAGTCGTGAAGTAATGAGTTGATCCTTATGTTGTGGGTTTGAATCCCACTGTGGGACCTGAAGACAGGCCTTTGGATGAGACCGTATAAACCGAGGTCCCGTGTCGCAGTAGGAGCTGGAATGAAAAATATCCCTCCCTGCTCGATGGCCCTGAGTGCCAAATTTAGAGCAAAATTTGCAGATCTCCACCGGCAAGTGGTGGCGTCTCCATATGAGTGAAAAATTCTCAAGAGGGACATTAAAGAATATACAATCAATCAATCAAACAACTGTAGAAATTCAATATATTATTATTTATTTCTCATTTTTTTTTACTTTCAACATATTTCTATCAAGCTTTCATTTACACAATAAATGCTATTAAATACCGGTAAAAGCTCTTCACATATTTCATTCTATTTCTTTTAAGATCTTTGAACATATGTATCACAGATGGATTTTTAATAATTTTTCTTTTAAAATGCAAGTTCAGCTCTTTTTTTCATATTTGCTCTATATACTATATAAAGGTTTATTTTAACCATGTGTTATATTCGTGCATTCACACTTGTAAACAATCAGTTTAAATTGTCTACAGATCTGTTTGAAAAATTAATTTTAAATCATATTTGTTTACAATTGTGGAAAAATGAAGAGAATAAAATAATTTAACTTTCTTGGATGAAAATATTAATCAGACAGAAGAAATTGCTAAATCGCCTTGATAAAAATTTCATTATAGAACAAATATGGTACAGTTTCATAGCACAAACTTCTAGTTTTAGTGCTTAACCGTACAATCATTAGATTTTTTGGTGGCTAAATTTTCATGGAATTCTGGGTACTTCTCATCCAAGAATCAACATTCTCCATAAATTAATGAATAAGGATAAGTCATATTTTTAGGTGTAATACCATACACAAAATTTCATACCCAAGGAGTAATCCAAAAAATACCCCCCCCCCCC
>PRKT01000572.1:73838-121587 GCA_003671525.1 Saccostrea glomerata | reverse complement strand
GGGGTTATCCATGCTCCAATCACTCGCTACTGAATGATTTAATTAAAAATCACAGAATCTCAACAGATTTTTTAAAATATAATAGCTGTTCTCAATTAAGCTGTGAAGATTGATTGATTGGTCGTATGTTGCTTTACGTCTCATTCAAGAGACATCGCTTGCATCGGTGAAGCCACTAAAGGGCTAAATGAACAAATGTTGGAGCAGCGAGGCGTCTTTATCGTGCCAATGTTTACCGTGACACATGCAGTGCCTCGGTTTTCAAAATCTCGCCAGAAGAAGACAGGCAGCTGGGTATAGGACCTAGTAAGACATACATGTACATTTGTCTTGCGTACAGGAGGTTCCAAAGGGAGCGGATATAATGTATGCATGTGCATGCATTGCATGTTGGTTCCACAAAGCAGCGGATCCAAGTTCAGTTGAACTACACACATCGTTGATGAAGAACATGCTGAAAAAGTCACAAAAAGAACAAGATATCTTTTCAGAATTGGCAGAAAACGAAAAATAGTATGCAAGAAAAAATATGGCATTTTTTAATACAATAAAAGAGTAATTCTATTTTTCGAAAATGAATAAACCGTATAGTATTCATATAAGATGTATTAGTTTTTATCTTTCGATGGTGAATTGTAATTTATAATGTTGAAGAAATTTATAATATTATTATACGCATTTATACTTAATACTGTGATGTGCTTGTACCAGATAAAAAATTAATTCAAATTAATTACTTGAAGATCTTTGATAAAGAAATAATACTTACCATGCCAATGTTGTTTAAATTTATACTAACACTTATCCTTGTGGCCTTTATGATACAAAATCTTTTTAAACGTGTTATAAAAAATAATATGAGCGCTTCATCCATAAGGCCCCCTCTCTTAGCGCGTCGCCTAATACTGATTTAGATTTCGGAAGCTACATATGGTAATCAAGTCAAATCATGCACATTCTACATGATAATTATTTGGATATATCCATGTTTTGTGGCGCATAACAATACGCGCGCATGCATTAATTTGGGGATGCATTGGTAGGCATTAATTGGTACCAGAAAATTAATTCAAATTTCTTTGAAATTAGCTGTGACCAGATCTATGATAAAGAAATTATACTTACCATGCCAATGTTGTAAATCTGGCAATTATCCTTGTGGCCCTTGTGATACACAAATTCTTTTTTCACGTGCCATAGATATATCAGCGCTTAATACATCTTTTCTTCTAGCATGTCAAGTGAAACTTTAATTTCCATTTTGGCCTAGATAAGCCATGAGGACATTGAGAACCACTGTTCTCTATAGCGCTGCTCAGCAGGAAAATTGCGTAACAAGGTTATCATGACACTGACCTGCGGATCCAGAGGGGAATTGGCGGGGGTCGCAACCCCGCCACCGTCGCCCCCCCCCCCTCTTTAAATTTGCTAAAAAGAGACAGAATAGAATCCCAAATTTTGTTTTTTTTTTAACTATAGAAAATGTTCAGTGAAAGGGTAAGTAATTTGATGGAATTCGGTAGTAAAAAGAAAATGCCCCATATTTTACAAAATAGGATATTTTAATTTCGGGTTCGGAGATTTATACAGACACGTAGTACCCCCCTACTTTTCAGAAATAATTTTTTTTACTACAGAAAATGTTCATTGAAAAACAGGTTGGCCCCCGATTTGCAGTAGTGTAAAATTAGAATAATGTAATATGTATGATTAAAAAAAATGGTAATATTGAAAATAAACAAACTTCAAAATATTGACAATTATATAAAAATGTTAATATTTTGAGAGACTGTCTTAAAAATCATAAATAATATAAGATATTCAATTTAAAGATGATATAAAAAATCCTATGTGTAAACAACGTATTTTACATTTGCTATCAAAAGTAGAGAATTTATTAATTTAAAAAAAATATATATTGTTATTCATTCATTCATTAAGAATCATTTGATCAATTAATGAAAATAATAATTTTTAGAGATATTTATTTATTTAGTTTATCATTATTTATTTCTGAATTTTATTTTATTTCATTTTATTCATTTATTAAATCCGGAACTAGTTTTTATCTTGCAACGTGGAGACAACTTAACTTCCGGTTTGACGACACAAGTAATTTTAGATGCCTAGGTTGACATTTATCTCTTGAAAAGGATAATTTCTGTCTCATTTACCTCTTCACTGGACACTCATATTTCGGAAACTTTTACAAGTTCAGTTTTCTTCATTTTGATGGCCAAAAATGTAACAGAAATTTAAAATTCTACACATCTGACGTAAGTAAAATAAAGGAAATTCGAGATAAAAACTCTGCGATTGAGAGAAACAAAATTCATAAAATCTTATATATCAAATCATCTCTTTTCATTAAGTATTTTGTCATCATATAGTCTTGGGAGATTTTTTCCATCAATCTGTTTTATTATAGACAACAGGCGAACAGCTTGATATTTTTGGCTTGTTGACAGAGCAACAGTTGATAATCAAATTATGTTCATTTGTTGTTTACTCAGGAACAGATTTATTTGAATTTGGTAGATTTCTATATCAGTTATTATTTTCAACAAACTTCTGCAATGTTTGCTTTTGACTAAGAGTTTAAAAGAACAAGATATTTACGTCAACCTTACCCCATAGTGCCATAGGCCGATGTAATTCTGTATTTGACAAAAGATAAGTATATATATATAGGTCTACTCCTGTATACTATAAAATCAACATAATACAGAAATGATAGAGGGTTAGATCTATGTTTTATATCATTTTGTCATATACAAACTTGCTTGGGGAGTGCGTATGTGCTACGTACATATTAAGTATTCAAAATTTTCATCAGAAATGTGTCAAGCATAAAGAATTCCAATAAAAATGTAAAATATCACTATCTTCAAAGGTTATAAACAAAAGCAACAGTCTTGAAATACATGTCTGAATCTCTGTTACAGAACATGGGAGCTAACAGCAGTAGTTTTAACGAGCTGTCCAGTAACGAATATCTGAAACGATTGTCTTCACCAGAGCCAATCAACCCCATAGATCCATACTGGAATCAGCTCCTATCCTTCTCTTTTCTCATCCCAATCAACAGGTATTTATTCAAAATGTGATGTTTTCTTATATCTATATTTAAAATTCAACCTTTACTTTAAAAAAAACCACACAGTTCCATATGCATCAAAGCCTAACTTCTGAGTACTGTAAACCAACTTTTATTCGTGTGCAAGAAATTTTCGCGAAGTTCGCGAGAGCCTCGTCATCGCGAATATTTCTTGCCGCTATCAGGTCCTTAAAGTCTCTTTTTCTATTAAAACAGTTCCAAAAAGGCTTGGTCGCGAAAATTAATCCTGGCAACTAGTTTACTCCTAGTAAATCGCGAAATAAAGTTCTCGGGAATAAAAGTTGGTTTACAGTATTGGATGATTGAATCTATAGTCATCATCATGAACCACAGCAAAATTGTAGGATCATCTCTCATGTTTGCCACGTTTGACTGAAAAGAAATATTTTGTAGCTCATTAAAATGTTGATCAATGTGAGTGAATCATGGTTTTAGACCATGATTCACTCACAAAGTTGCATTGATAATAGGTCTTTAGTAATATTTTTTTAAAATACCACATGAACTTTCATTTTCCATACATATTTTCAAAGAATCAAAGGTTAACCAACTGAAAAATTACATTTGTTTATTTCTATATCATAGTTCTGTCCAAGTAGCCCCTAATTCTGAAGTCTAATTTTTCAACCAATTTTTCTTTTCTAAACAGTTCTGATGGCAAGCTTCTGGAGGAGGCCACGGCCAGTATATGTAAAGGAGTGGCCATACACAACTGTAAGAGTGGCAACTTCGGGGCCCTGATACGCAACTTCCTGGTGAGAGCCACAGAACTCAAGGCTTCCGTACAGTGTGAAGAGTAAGTCATGAACAGGATCCGTAGTTTGTAAGATACAGCTGAAGAACTTGAAGCCTCTTTTATTTTCATGCAGACTCATAAAATCAAGGATTTTGCATGAAAATGTGCACTGCTTTGCATAAAATTAGCCAAATCATGAAATGTAAAATTTTCCATAATGAGATCATTTTAGCCATATACTTTGAAAATGATGAGAAACTTTATTTATCAAGTGAATGGTTAAAATTTCAGTATAATTAATAAATACCAAAATAATGTGTAAAAATTAAGGTACAATACACTAAATATCTGTTTCTTTTCATGCAGATATATAATGATATTATTCAGATTTATAAGACTTTTTTCACACTTGACCTATTTTTATGGCGTCGAGCTTGCTCGATCGTCATCTAGTTCTATTTTTAGTAACATCTTTACTTGGCAGAACTTTAATGTATGGTTCACACTTGACCTATTTTTCTATTTTCAGTAACATCTTTACCTGGCAGACCTACAATGCCCTGTTCATCATCAGGTCCCTTAGTAAATATTTTGTGGAGCACCTGAGTGAAGAACTCATTCTACAGCAGTTTGAAGCCAAGCCAAAGGAAATGGGAGGTCAGTTTGGGTGGATCCAGGTTTTTTGTAAAAATTGAGATAGTGTTTCAATCTGTAATATTTGATTTTTAGCTCACCTCAACGAAGTTGGGGGAGCTTATGTAATACCCTCGGCGTCGGTGTCGGCGTTGGCGTCCCAGGTTAAGTTTTTTGGAGCAGTTTTCTTTTTAAGAACTTCTATGTCCTATATTGATTAGACATGCATGGAAGATGGTTCTAGTGTGTTTCATTGTACCAGTCAAAGTTTCAGATGCTGCAATTTCAGCAAAGAAATGACCAGGTTAATGTTTTACGAGCAGGTTAACATTTTTGGTGCAGTTTTTGGTGTGGGTTTCATTTCCAAGTAACTATAAGCCCTATGTTGACCAAACTTGCATGGATGGTACATCTAAGGATGCATTCTACCGGGCTTGCT
The DNA here is from genome assembly GCA_003671525.1 of Saccostrea glomerata. Classification (NCBI taxonomy): domain Eukaryota; kingdom Metazoa; phylum Mollusca; class Bivalvia; order Ostreida; family Ostreidae; genus Saccostrea; species Saccostrea glomerata. The sequence continues at coordinate 116,661 of PRKT01000572.1, read as the reverse complement.
TCGGATGCTGAATCTGACCTACATTTTCCGGTTGAGTGAACAGGTTAAAGTTTTTGGTGTAGGTTTCATTTCCAAGTAACTATAAGCCCTATGTTGACCAAACTTGCATGGATGATACATCTAAGGATGCATACTACCAGGCTTGCTTCGGATGCTGAATCTGACCTACATTTTCCGGTTGAGTGAACAGGTTGAAGTTTTTGGTGTAGGTTTCATTTCCAAGTAACTATAAGCCCTATGTTGACCAAACTTGCATGGATGATACATCTAAGGATGCATACTACCAGGCTTGCTTCGGATGCTGAATCTGACCTACATTTTCCGGTTGAGTGAACAGGTTGAAGTTTTTGGTGTAGGTTTCATTTCCAAGTAACTATAAGCCCTATGTTGACCAAACTTGCATGGATGATACATCTAAGGATGCATACTACCAGGCTTGCTTCGGATGCTGAATCTGACCTACATTTTCTGGTTGAGTGAATGGGTTAAAGTTTTTCGTGAGTGATTCATTTCCAAGTAACTATGAGTTCTTTAATGACCAAACTTGCACGGACGATACATCTTAGGATGCACACTAATGGACTTGCTTCGGATGCTGAATTCGACATACATTTTTCAGATAATAGACCAGGTAAAAGTTATGGGTGCAGGTCTATTACCAAAAAACTATAAGGCTTATATAACATTGTATAAACCAAACTTGCACAAATGTTGCATCAAGAGATGAAAAATCTCAAATTTGCTTCAGATGCTGGATTTTGATTACATTTTCATGAAGAAGAACTAGTTTAAATTTTTTATGTAGGTCTATTTCAAAGTATCAGATTAAAATTGCTTAAATATTTTCATTTTTGGAATGTGCACTTTTTGTTGGTTAATTGTGTGACTTTGCCTTACTTAAAGACAACATTCGTTGAGGTGAGCTCTGTAATCTCTGATTACCTATGTTTTTCCCTTTGACGTGGGGAGGTAATTAATCTTTACCTCTGTAAAAACACACATATTCGAGGGGTCAAATTTTTGTAATTTGTGGAAAATATATTGATTCATGGGGATTTGATTTGGTGGTTGAAGTTCTGTTTGGTAGTAATAAATGTGAAGAATTGCATTTCGTGGTGGACATAAATTCATGGGTCTCTTCATACCTTGAAAACCACGAAAATTAACCCCCATAAAAATTAATGATTTCACAGTATTATTTATACTATTATCATAGATCCAATTCTAACTTTGATATAAAGAGTTCGGTGAACTGGTAAAAATTATAAAATGATTCTTTATGAAGTTAAAGTACATGCACATGTTGTGGATACCCCCATATTGTGAAGTCTTCATGTGTAATAATTACAAATGAGACACATAAGGATCTTTATTTCTATCATTGAAATATTATCTATAATTGAATTTTTTGGTCAGTGACAGGTTGTTAAAAATGGTCTACTGTAGATCACTTAATTTTCGCGACACCTTATTTTCGCGAGAAGGTCATTGACTCTTGATTAGCGAGACAAAATTTTCACGAATTGTGGTCATTGCTCTATATAATCCTTAGGAATGATGTTATAGGCGAGAATTTAATTTTCGCAAGCACACTCTCTCGCGTAGTTACGCGAAAATAAAGTTCTCGCGAATTAAAAGTGATTAACAGTATTTCTAACTCTTGGAGAAGAATGATTTTTTTTTTCTTCAAATTTTCAGGATATAAAGATCCAGAAGAAATGGGTCCATTACTAGAGGAACTGATGAACTCCCTAGTGGAAATGTTAGTGGATGTCCCTGTCATGTAAGTGCAGGTGTACTTATATTACAATGTGAAAGTAACCATAGGGCAGCCTGTGAGAAGGTCACACAGAACATTGCCCTGTATACTCATGGAACACACAGAGCTGAACCAAAGTTTGTTCAGACCAAAAAATCCTAAATTATAATAGAAAGTAAAATATGTGAACGCAGAACCAAGGAAATTTTGTTGTCCATACAGTTTCAATCAAAATTATTATTTTACGAACTTGGAATTGTGTGATATTTTTCTGAAATAAAATCTAAGATTTAAGTTATGTTCTTGGATATATGTGATATTTTTCTTTTAAAAAATTTAAGAGTGAAGTTAGAAATGTATCTGTGCATTTCAGGAATTTCACCTATGCCCTCCATCTAGAAGCCCTGAACACACTGTTAGTTCTGTTGTCAATACAGATGTTTCAGCCACAGCCTGCCCACAAGTTTAGAGTATACCAGGTCATGATGCAAGGAAGATGGTAGGTGTTCATGAAATTTTGATCATGAAAATTCAACTAGGTTATTTTTTTCTTTGTTTTATTGAAAGATTTCTTGTTTGATTCATTTCATTGATATGAAATGTTTTCCTACATAGTAATTTTTTTTTAATGTTTAAAAAACACATACTCCTTTAGCCCCTTTAAACCATGCATTTCTTTGTTCAATGTTTTTCTCCAAATGTCATGAATAATTCTGCATCGAAGCTTAATTAAGTCAATTTTTGAAACAAATTATATTTAGAAATTATATTTATGTCTGTGTACTTGTGAAGAAGTAATGTTGTATTGCAGTTTTGTTTATTTGTTTCTTACAGTTCCATTCATGCCTGTGTTCTTGTGAAGGCCCTACTGAGGAATTTCTCTAACCAAGAGAAGTGTCCCCCTGAATTATACAGACAATCCTCTGACGTCAACAGTATGGTGGCCAATGTGGCAGGTAATAAAGGGGTGGATCCTAGATTTTGCTTGAATGAGACAGTGGACTAAAATAAATAATGTCACTGGAATTAACAGATACCAGTTATTATTACCAGTCCGACATTCCCAAGAGAATTTCAAAAGAATTTGCTCAATGTGATTTAAATAGTAAATCGATCAAATAATAGACAAGAAAAGTCCATTGCATAATTAGGAAACTTTTTCATCTTTTATAGCTAGTTTATGGTCAGTCATGACGTTAGGCATGGGGGCTAAAACAGAGAAAAAGGAAGAGGAGTTTCAGGAGACATTACTAGCCAATCAGAGCCTGTTATTTCTTTTGGTGCTGACTAACCATTGTACCAGTGAGAGAGGAGTGAGCAATCCCTATAGAGAAGCCCTGTTTGCTTTTACAAATGTTAATGGTAAGCCACTTCAGAGGAAAATCGACTTCTCTTTCACTGCTATAAACTTTCTCCTGCATCATGAGAGGTTTAAAGTCATCATTCATCTTTTCATATACAATGGAATGTTTCAACATTTGTGATTTTCCAGAAGAAAAATTGTGTCTGTTTAACTGAATAAAAAATCAGCACACTTTGCAGAGCCAAATTTTTGACCAAAATTTCGAGAAAAAAAATGTATAAATGAATGAATGTCATTTATACCGTATAACTGGTTTTTAATGCGCGTGCAAATTTTTGTGATCTGATCCTGAAATAGGTATATTTATTTTTTTGGGATTTTAATTTTTGCAATTTCACTTTGACAATAAAGTCTGTTTTTATTGAACAAGATAGTAGCTGCTCGTCATGGGCACGGACAATGCCCTCCGCAGCGGCCATGCAGATTGCTGTGTTAATAACAGCCCCCGATTTCCTTAATGAACGAATGTAAGTTTGCACGTCGGAATCCAGTTTGTTACCGAGTAAAACTTTTTTACCCCGCTTGCACGGATTCAATTCAGAAATTTCACAGTTCTCGCCGTCTGAAAAATCAAGTTTTACATTTTCGAGATTTGAGCTCCGTGTTGTATTTATCACGTAAATTTCTTACTGGAAATTTTGTCTGAAAACATTTAATGGTCACCGAAGGTCCATATACACTGGCGTAGTGTCTTATCTCAGCTCTCTCGCTCGGTGAAAAAATCATGTACTGGTCACCGAAGGTTCATGTACACTGGGGTAGTGTCCTATTTCAGCTCTTTCGCTCGGTGAAAAAGTCATGTACTTTCCTCTCTGAGTTTTTGGTGTATCAAGAACATGGGCCACTTTCTCATTACACTCAGTAATTTTTCTAGGCGACATTAATTCACTTAAAGGTCTGGTAGGGTCAGGAAACTTACTTATTGGCTTCAAATATTTCAACAGCGCCATTTTGCTGGCAAAGCGTGAAGTGACTGCTAACTACGGGGTATTCACTGACCAATTATGGATACCTGTAGTACGCAACGAAGCGTGAATTAGGACTCTATGAAGAGGCCTCATGAGTGGTATTTTTTTGGGGAAATTTTATGACGTATTTTTTTGCGACTGAATTTTTTGCGATTAAGACTTGATCACAGAATTTCGCAAAAAATAGCACCCCGTAGAAAAATCCAGTTATACGGTAAATGTTATCTAATGATAGATTCATTGAACCTTAAATTTTAAAGTTTTAATTTGATTCCTTGGATGTTCTAGACCCAAATTTGTCACAATCAAATAAAAAGTCTCTTGGTCTATTTTCTTTAATTGCCATTAAGAGCAGACTGAAATATTGAATTTTGTGTCTTTATTCAAGTATGAATCCTTTTCTACCTCCTTTTTCAGAAGAGCCCTCTGTGAGTCAGGTGGCAGCCACATTTAAGATGGACTTTGGTGTTTTATATGAAGCCCTGTGTTCTACATTAAGAGACGATCAAACCACACTGTTACTCTATCTACTGATTCACAGGAATGCCGGAGTCAAGGCTTTTATATTCTCTAGAACAAATATAGATAATCTTGTAAGACTTTAGAATAATATTGAGTATTTCATTTTAGTGTTGCTCTTGTTTCGACTGCACACATTGATCAATTTATTAAGTGTTCAACAGTTGAGTTTTTTCAGAATTTTCACAAGAAATATTTCTTGCATAGTAATCTGTGTTAAAAACTGGAAATAGTAGATTGATCTTGAATAGAAGTCAAATCTTGCAACTAGATGCATATAGTGCCTCCTAAAGAAAATAGGCAGTTTCATGTAATTCAATCAATTTATTTAGAGTAATAGCAGTAGAGGTATAATTTATTTTCCTGATTTTTTTCAACTTAATGTTTAGGTGATGCCCTTATTGAAGATTCTCTACAATGCCCAGGACAGGAATTCTCACCACATCTACATGGCCTTAATTATCCTCCTTATACTTAGTGAGGACGATGTGTTCAACAAGGCTGTTCACGAAATAGTAAGTGTTCAACAAGAATGATAATGAAATAATAAATATTCAATATGGCAAGACTTTAAGTGTACACTGAAGCTGTTCACAGAGTGTTCAAGAGGGATGTTCACGAAGTAGTAATTTTTCAGCATGATTGTTCTGAATCACAAAAACGTAATTGTTCAATACAAATGAAAACAAAGTCACGTAATAAGGAAGATCATGAAATAATCAGTGTTCTACAGGGTTGTTTAATTATTTCTCTGTAGTTTCATTTTCGTAAAACTTTTTTTCAGACCCTGAAGAACATCCCTTGGTTTAAGGAGAGACCAATCTCAGAAATCTCCCTGGGGGGTCTGCTGATTCTAGTCGTGATCCGTACGATACAGTACAACATCACCAGAATGAGGGTAGGACTTTCATTAACTAAATTAATGATCTGTGACACAATACTCTAATTTTTAACTGAAAGCAGAATATTGACATGTGCTGTTTTGTTTTTTTTTTAAACTAAAACCAGCTATGATATTGACTTGAGTTCTGATTTTGTATAGAAAGTGGTGTCACTATGATGCTATTAAAAACTTGTATAAATCCTATTAAACTTATATGCTAAAAGATGGTCTTTAGTTAAATATGTATGGGGACTCCTAGTTCTCAGGCCATGAAACGTAGAGGACCTGACTTCAGGTCTCAGTTTCACTTTAGCAAAAGAGATTTATAGTAGAAAAGAGGAACTGCAGGGATCAAAAGCTAGGTCATCTAAGTTTTATGGCCCCAGAGCCTGGATACCATGAACAGACTGATGAATAAATTTTTTATAGATTTCCTTTGATTTGAAGTCATCATTTTGTTTTATTTTTACATAATTGTTTTTTTTAGGACAAATATCTGCACACAAACTGCCTGGCAGCCTTAGCTAACATGTCGTCACAGTTCACCAATCTCCACCCCTATGTCGCTCAGAGGATGGTCAGGTAAAGGTCCCAGAATTCCCTTCTTGTTTCGGTCATTTCCTGTTTTGGTCTGCACTTCCTGTTTCTGAGAGTTCATATGTACCACTACAATACAATCATAACTACATGTAATATTCTTTCTGTTTTGCTTACAGTTTATTCTCACAACTGAGTAAGAAGCACGCTAGAGTGGTGGAGCACATCCGAGATTCTGCCGTCACAGAAACGGAGCAAGATGAGGCCTCTGAGCAAAACGCAGTATGTAGTTATAATTATAGCATATTTTGTCTTCAAAGCTAGACATGTACTGTAAATTTTCTTTTTATCACTGGGTCATAAATTTGCAGAATCACCAATTCTGTTCAAGCCAGTGTAAAACATATTGCATATTTTTTTACATTGCCTTTTTAATTTTACCTAAACTGAGGAGGTATTGAGAATGATTTTACACATTACAGATTTCAATCTCTGTTTTAATCTCTGATTTGTAGATGCAGGATTTAGCAGTCCTCGAGGAGGTATTAAGGATGGTCCTGGAGATCATTAACTCCTGTCTGTTATTTCTGATTTTGACCTCTGTTTAATCTCTGTTTTGTAGATGCAGGATTTAGCCGTCCTTGAGGAGGTACTGAGGATGGTCCTGGAGATCATTAACTCCTGTCTCTGCTCCTCCCTCCATCACAACCCTCACTTGGTCTACTCTCTCCTGTACCAGAGGGAGCTGTTCAACTCCTTCAAGACCCACCCCACCTTCCAGGACATCCTACAGAATATAGATATTGTAAGGAGCTATGTAGATATTATGGAGAGAGAGAGAGAGGGGGGGGGGGAGCATAGAGGGGATATATGTAGATATTGTATGGAAAAATGTAGATATCATGGAGAGAGAGGGGGGTATAGAGGGGAAACTGTAAACTAACTATTATTCACATCTATCTATCCATGAAAATTTATTTTCAATCAATTAATAAATGGTTTGCTGTGATTCAAATTTGTGAGGTAGAGTGGGTCTCGAAACTCACAGATATTACTCATATGTGAAGAAAAGTTGGTGTACAGTATAGATATTGTAAGGAGAGAGAGAGAGATGGGTCACGTAAAATTGGTGGAGGTGTATGGCAAGGGGGCATTTGATACTTAGGGTAGTAGCTTGAAACATCAGTAATTAGTATCGAAAAGATTTTACATTATTAACCTTCAGTAAGAAAAATTAATTTTTTGCCCTAAAACTTAATCTCTGCATTATTACTTGAATAAAGATTGAAAAATAAGTGTGGTAAATAGTAATGAGGTGCTTTTTCCTGAGATGCCTTTACTTAATAATTTTTTTGGGCTTAAATTTAGGTGTTGTCATACTTCTCAGCTCGGGTAGAGGAGCACAAGAAAGGAGGGAGCATGTCCCCCACAGAGGTTCTGGAAATCATCAAGGAGGGGTCAGTACAGTTCAGGAGGGACAAACTCAAGGTTAGTCAGGACAATAATGACAAGTTCTGTAAGACCATCTTATATACTGTAGACGTACTTTTTTCCACAGGGACATAGTTCAGCTTAATCTCAATTCCTTTTTAATTGGTGGGTAGAAAATTATGGAATTTTCTAGACTGTCACTATATGCCTTAAATTTATATTAAGTAAAGTTGGACAAATTTCCACAGAAAATTTGTGACCTCGTACATAGCGTAAATTAATACCACGCAGAAAAAAGTACTTCTACAGTAATTGTCTGGTTGCCATCCCCCTATAATGGAGGTTTAAAATGAATCTGTAGACAGGGCAGTAAAAGCTATATTTATTTTGTGATATCTAATGAATAGTGTTTTTATAAAATGGTTTCAAATTAAAACATTGACTTTTTAAAAAAAAAAATTTAAAGGGGGAGGTATTAAATTTGTAGTTTCAGAATTTCTCTTTTATGTTTATGAAATTCCCTGATCTGAAGGTTAAGTTTGGTTATTAAGAATTTCTATTCATATTTTTCAGAAATTCCCTGATCTGAAGTTTAAGTACGTAGAGGAGGAATCGCCAGAGGAATTTTTTATCCCCTATGTTTGGTCCCTAGTGTATCACTCCTCCAACATGTACTTCAACGCCTCACGGATCTTACTGTTCTCCCTTTCAGCGTCCTGATGAACTGAACCAAAGTATGAACTGAACCAGTGAGAGTGTGAACTGAACCAGTGAATGAGTGAACATAACAAAAAAATTGATCATCTGAAAATTTTGATGAAACATAAGTCAGAAATATGAACCTGTGAACCACAGAGAGTTTGAACAGAACACAAAAAATGATCATCTGAAATAATGAGCCAGAAATATAATCTGAAACTGTGAAAAAGAATTGATCACCTGAAAATTTGATGAAACATAATGAGCAAGAAATATGAACCTGTGAACCACAGGGAATGTGAACAGAACAAAATAGAACTGTTCTTGTACTATCTTGAACCAGTGTTGATCTTGTACTGTTTTGAACCAGTCATGAAAATTCCTGTTTTCCTGTTCAAAGTTTGTGAACCAGTCACTGTTTTCTTGATCATGCTTTTGAGAATCAATCAAGAAATGAACTAAATGTGAACAGATGTGTACTGCCTTAAGTGCGAACATTAACAGATCTTAAAGAACTGGCTTGTGTTGAGCAATATTATGAACCAGTGAAGAATATTATGTTCCTTTGACTGACATCTTGTTCACAGGTCAGCATGGACTTGAAGAATAGAGTAGATTCATAGAGTTGTACATGTATATCTATATCATCAAATTGCGTGCATTAACAGACCCTCTCACCACAGCTGAAAATTGTGAATTGGCCTTTAAATACCACTTCATGTATAACCTCCTATTCAGCTGACATTATTTGACATTATTTGAAATAGTCAATATTAATTAGATTGAATTGCAAATACAAGGCAATCAAATGCTTCAGTTTATTTCATACCACATCCATTTCAGGAGATATTGTTAAAGGGAGACAACTTTAGTCCCTTTTATAGAAATCAATTTCTATTCAATAAAACAAAAGTGCACAAATAGTAGACTGTATTTGGGGTATGTAAATATTTGACAATAGACAGAATTTTATTGTATACACTGTATGTGTATGTACATATGCACTTTCTTAAAGTTCATTTTGCAGCAATTTGTTTTAATGCACTATTTACTTCAATATCTGAGAACACCAGAAACGTGTTGTATTTATTTATTGAATATTAAGGGAAAGTTTACATTACTATGCATTTATTGAACCTATACTGTAAATTAAATTACTTTATTATGGGGCTATTACATGAGATGATGTGATACAGAAAATTTCATTGTCATGCATGTTTATATCATGAAAGATTACATACCGAACATTTTGTTTCTCTTATAAATACAAAGTAACTATCTAGCAAAAAAGTTGTGTTGCACAAATTTGATTTTCTCTATATGTTTGTTATAAGCTTTTCCTTGTTAATCAGTGCATTTATCATTTTGTGTTCCTGTATTATATAACTTACTGTAAAAGCACAAATATTCGTGGGGGATTAAATTTCGTTTATTTCGTTGTTAGCAATATTCAACGAAATTAAATCCGACACGAAATTTTATAAGACAATATATTTAATAGGGTTTCTTTCAAAATAACGAAATTAAATGCCCACGAAACTATTTCTCATGACAAAACAACGAAATTTTATGCCCACGAAAATTTGTGCTTCTACAGTATATAAGTAATACAAATATTGCCATGCTGATATATCACTTATCAGATGATATGCCACAGCTGATAAATTGATGGACAGTTACTGTATGTTTTAGTAATATATATTGCTATTGTTGTTAGAGTCATATCATATTTGCTCTATTTGTGATAAATAAAACCAAGCTAAATAAATCTACATTATGGATAGTTTTCTGAAATTGCTTAAATTTTTTGTTTATATAGAACAGATGTTTTAATAAGTCATGTGAATACATGTACATACAAATTTAGAGGAAATGCAGCATCAAAATGTGGAAAATTGATAATGCACAATTATAATACGATTCACTGTACTATATAGTGCAATTTCAATTTCAGTTAGTTTATTGGCCAACTAAGGGCCCTTGTAAGGCAAAAAGAAAAAAAACATTGTTAACATTTGTTATAATGGTTATAATCATATATATGAAATACAATATACATACAAGAGGGAAAGGGTTGCTTGGTTGATAAGAAAGACATGCAAAAAGGGGGAATATTATTAAAACCAAATAATTTACATGGTGAGCAAGAAAAGGACCAAGTTACACGGTTAATTCCCAGATTGCTCAAAATGGCATTTATGAAAATGGATTTTAAGGGATTTAAATTGTAATTTAAATACTGTTTACTAGATTCGTATATAGAAACCCTAAAGAAACTTATTATGCCTTTTCTCTGTCCATCCAGCTGAAATGTATAGCAGCAGCCTATGCAGAAATAATGGGGATGTTAACCTGTAATGGTCTCGTGGCCCATTTAAAGGGAGGGGGAGGGGGTGTGCCAATTAATGTCTCTCATTCAATTAAAATGATCTGACAAGGATTTTGGAACAGATGAAGATTTTATTCTTCATTTCAGGCCACAGTTTTATTTTATTCAATTATTGGTTTACAACCCCCTTCCCCCACAAAAAAATTAGTCAGCAGGGGGGAATATTGAAGCTTTCGTTTTTTTGACGACAAAATGGAGGTATATGCACAAATTTTCAGGAAGCAAGAAACATTACTAAATTGTATTAATTTTCGTTCTATAACACTTCTTTTCCGTTGTGCCAACATACTACATGTAAAAAAAAAATGAATGAATATACTAAATGGATAAATTAAGTTGCAATTATTGCGAGGTCTAGATAAGCATGTGTTCGCATTTTTTTCGGCAAACTGCATGTCAGTGATAAATTTATTTATTTGTAAACGGGGAAAATCTTAAACAGTCAGTCCCCTCATGATATTAAAGTCAAACTGCAGTGAAATAGATGATCGAATATTTATAAAATATTAGACATGGTACTTTGTGCATAATCAGGAGAACGTGGAATTATGCACTTGATTTCAAACAATCAATATAACGAGCTGCGTATTCTTTTTAATTATCACAATATTTCCACAATACATACTATAGACATATTAACATTTAAATACATTTGAACGAAGAGTGTTTCATGCAAATGAAAATTAAACATGCCTTGGTTAATTATTTGCAAAACTCATTAACTTTTATGTCTTTCCAAAACCTGTTTAGTTGGGCATTTAATTTTTTTTGTTGCTAAATTTAATATGAAGGTTGATAATAAGGTGAGAGTTTATAACTGAAACTCCGGAGATTCTCCATCCCCGTGCCCCTGACTCCTATAGTTACCAGGCCTGGGGGCCATAAAACTTAGACAAACTCACTTTTGATCTCGGTCTCACTTTTTCCAAAGGAATTAATAGTGAAAAAGTGAGACTGAGATCAATGTGAGCTCGTCAAATTTATGTGACTTATTTTAGAAAAAAAAAACCCCACCAAGTCAGGACCGGTCTTGTAGAATATGATTTCCCCCATAGCTAGCTTTCCTCCCGGAAATTGTACTCTAGAGTAGGATTTTCCCCCGAGGGGAAATCTCACACCAGAGCCAAATTTCCCCCCGCTCTTTCTTTCTCACAGTAGTATTTCCCCCTTCTTGAAGAGTCAATATAAACCACAGTCGCAATATTTTTGTGAAACAAATTAACGACAAACTTATTTTTAGATGGTAAATAAATGTTTTTTCGACTTATGTAAGAATTTTCTAAGCATAAATTTCAATCTAAAAATATTTATTTTTTTTAAAAAGAAATGCACATGTAAGTATCATCAGATTCGATGTTTTAGCAAAAATTAGCTCAGTATTTCCATTCGTTTAGGAAAAAAAAAAACATTGCGGAAATTCTTTTAAAATTGAAAAGGTCGTAATTCCCTTAAAAAATTAATAAAAATTACTGAAGCGGAATAAATGCGAACTCGAACTTAATCTCATCATTTATGAAGTCGGGTTCGGAATTCCAGTACAAAAATCAGCATGGCGGACGATGTGGACGAAATCGAGAAGAAAGACGAGGAACAGGCAGAGAAGGATCATTTTATCAGAATTCTCAACGCCTTCAAGTTTTATAGGTAACACAGTTATTCTGTTCTCCAAAAATATTTATAGATCTCTTCTGTCCTTATCTGAATTTTTGAAATATTGAAGATTAACTTTCCTTTTGTACAGAAGCCACTCCATGAGGCGAGTTTACACGGCAGAAAAGTCTTTCAACGGTCTTCCCCAGCATCACCAGGAATTTATCCCACAATTCCTGGACAATCTCAAAACTATACAAACGTGCATCACCCATAATTATGAAATAATTCGCCTTATTATTAAGGATGCAGAATGTATGTTTGAGAACAAAACACATGAAGCTGATGACAAGGTTAGTTATTTTAAATAAGAAATCAGGATTGCTTTTAAGATTGTAGCAACTAAAATACACACTGTTTTCTTGTATCTTTAAAAACTGATAATTATAGTATGTTTTAATTTATGGCAGTGTAGTGGTCCTGGAGATGCTAGGCAAGGATGAATTGCCCTGCAACCTCTGATCACGTTATAGGTCTTTTTCCTGTTACCCGCTGCAGAGTACAGATGTTTCTCTGTCAGGTTAATCATTCTTGTATTTCGTATGTTGTAATTGCAGGCATTAATAAACAGCAGATCGTTTCATCATAGTATTGTTTCTATTACCCTTATTCTAACTACTATTACCCCATCAACGCACTTGGGTATAATAGTTAATATAGGGAGAAACACTATAGTGCCTCTGTTAGGGCAACCTCAGTCATATACCATATGAACCTTTATATTGCTTATGCTGAAAATTTCAAACTTCAAAACTGCTTGAGACATTCTAGGCTGTGGCATCATATGCATTACTGTATTGGTGTAATAGGCAAAAAAGAATACGGTAGACCAGTTTTACAATGAAATGCATTTTAGAGAAGATACAGTTATATTTTTTTTTAATTAAGCTCTCCACAAGAATTAAATCTTACTGAATGATAACTTGGGGACTGTATCTTTACCATATTTGCATGGAATTCTGGTAAAGAAGAAATTCTGGAAGGGTTTGCAGCTTGAAACTGAGCTTGTAAATAATGAGTGTTAATTATTCTTATTACTCAAATAGCCAGAAGAAAATCTCAAGCAAATGCCTCCCACCAACTTTGATATGGACAAGGTCAAGACAACCTTAAAGCAGATTGTACGAGACTGGAGCTCAACAGGGGAAGAGGAGAGAAAGGAGTGTTATGGCCCTGTTATAGCTGAGGTCAAGGATATATTCGCTGACAGGTGTATCTATAATAAATTCATTAATTTACGTTTTACTGCAGTATTGACTCAGATCTAAGAGAAATATGAAAATAAGAATGGTAAAATTTAAAAAAGATTCTTCTTCAAATCATATGGGCTAACAAAGACAAACTTATGTGAAATAATCCATGATTACTTTAGATTCAAATTTTTTTAAAATTATGATCTCTGCAGCTAGGAAAGATTTTACTGAACTTCACAATACAGTATATCAGTTTTTATTCACAAGATCATTATTTTCCAAAAAATATAATATTCTCATGTATAATAGTACATTGTATTCCTCAAAATTATGTAGAGCATTAAGGTCAACTCATAAAAATTTGTCTCACTGACAATTTAAACAGTAAATGTCTAAAGTGTCTTCACTTTATGAGGAGTTAAAATATAATGCATCTTCATATGAATTAAAAAAATAAGGTATAATTTGCAAAAAATTTAGTGATCTACAGTATCTTTAACTGATGAAGATTTTTAGGGATATTCAGCCAGCCATTTCTTTCTACTTCAATGACTTTGATTTTGTATTACAGAGATCCGTCGACAGTGGGGATTCTGGTGCCTGGAGCGGGACTGGGGAGGCTAGCTTTCGAGTTTGCCAAGAGTGGATTTCGGTGTCAGGGAAACGAATGGAGTCTTTTTATGCTGCTTGCCTCAAATTTTGTTTTAAACAAGTAAGGGATTTTAAAGAAGAATAAAAAAAAATTGTTGTCATAGCAAATAGTTTACTATTGTTTTCTTGAGCAAATTCTTTTTGAAGCATAGATTTTGCTAAAATTTCAATTTTCAAAACTCTCTGGCATTAAGTTACTGTATATGCATTCTCCCACATTTCAATATTTCATATAAGGAGAGTAAAACAAGTTTTGAGAATCACTCACATTTTTTTTGAAAACAGTGCTGTTGAATTTACACACTCTTGTCTTTACCAAAAAGTTATACTACTAGAGTGTCCTGAATAAAAAATCATAGGGCATTTAATGTTGAAATTTTACAATGTTCTTTATCTTCATTTTTGGGAGAAGTGGGAATACAGTTACTAATTAGAAATTTTTATTAAGAATCCACAATAAATTGTCTAAACATACAGGACAAACTAGGCTATCCAAACCTACAAGATACAGTTATAAGAATATCCAACCATAAAGGATATGTCAAACAAATTGTCAAGACACTTGGTTTTGAATTCATTCAGGATATAATGGATTTTTCAAAGTCATTGTCACAATGCTAGCTTCACCATGCATGTAAAAGATATTGTTTACCAAATTTTTATTGTTTTAAAGCCTTCAGATTTTCCATTTTTTGGGGGAATTTGAACATTTATAATGAGTATTGAATCTAAATGTAACCCATCCTTGTGTAATTCTTCTTCCCTTTAGATGCTCTGAAGTTGACTGTTTTACCTTGTATCCTTGGATACACCAATGGACAAACAACAAAATGTCAGCTGATCAGATCCAGCCAGTCAAGTTTCCAGATGTTAACCCTAGCGACCTTCCACCTACCTCTGATTTTTCCATGGCAGCAGGAGACTTTCTAGAGGTGTACCAAACTCCCGGTAATTAGCAATCCATGTTTTTAGTTGTGAGTTGTAGTGAATACTGTGAAATCATTAATTTTCATGGGGGTTTAATTTTAACAAATTCATGATCACCACGAAATGTAAAATTTCATATGTGTTACTGCTAAACATTTTCCAACCATGAAATCAAATCCCCACAAATCTCCCCACTTCCTCAAACCTCCAAAATTTGTCACAGACCCCACAAGAATATGTGATTTACTGTAACAGTAAATTTTAAAGTAAGAAAATTAACATATATTCATAAAATTCAGTCAGAATGAATGAAAATCATATTTTTAAATGCATTGAATTTTGTTGCATTTTGATAATTTCTCAAAAATCTAATTTCACATTGTTTAGGAAATGATAGTTATATTTCTGACCCAATTAGTTAGTTTGTGAAATTTTGTTATGTGACTTATGTCAAGATGTTTTGAGACAGAAATAGATGAAGCAGAATTTGACATGAATGGCAAATAAACTTGGTGTAAAATTATGTACTATTTTTTGCTTTCAGAGGCATATGACTGTGTGGCCACAGTATTTTTCTTGGACACAGCACATAATGTTATAGCCTACATAGAGACGATATATGATATACTTAAACCTGGAGGCTACTGGGTCAATCTAGGTAATGTTACATAATTTCACAAGATCTAATTAATGTATGTAAATGTCGTAGGATCTAAGTAATGAAATAAAATCTATGATCTAAGTATCGTAATGATATGTCATAGGATCTTGGTAAACGTAATAAAATCTAGGATCTAGGTATTGTAATAATATGTCATAGGATCTAAGTAAATGTAATAAAATCTAGGATCTAGGTATTGTAATAATATGTCATAGGATCTAAGTAAATGTAATAAAATCTAGGATCTAGGTATTGTAATAATATGTCATAGGATCTGAGTAAATGAAATAAAATCTAGGATCTAGGTATTGTAATTATATTACATAGGATCTAAGTAAATGTAATAAAATCTAGGATCTAGGTATTGTAATAATATGTCATAGGATCTAAGTACCGGTAAATGTAATAAAATCTAGGATCTATGCATCGTAATAATATGTCTTAGTATCTAGATAATATAAGTCTGATTAATTAAAAAATTGGGTAGTGATAAAGTGTGCCACTGAATAATATTTAATCAGCATTTGATCAATTTTTGTAGGTCCCTTGCTTTATCACTATGCTGATATTGAAAATGAGACGTCCATTGAACTGAGCTTTGAAGAAGTCAAGAAAGTTATCAAAAAGATTGGATTTGTTATTCAGGTAAGTGTCCACAGTCTTCTTTAAAAAAAGGATACTTTTAAATTGCTTGACCTTAGAGTTTGCTTGAACATTCAACTATCTGCCTGTCATACATGAATGTTAACATGCCCCACCCCCTATTTCCGAAATCAGAGGGGCATCTTTTATTTGACACTGTACAAATAGAATTCTTGTGTAAAAGAAATTCAGACCTCTCAAAAATTCATTGCAGAACTGTAGAGTTAAGGTATTATAATTTAGTCTTTGACCATATACAGTAGATATATATGGTCAAAAAGTAAAATACTGTAAATGTATTATATATGGGTCATTTTCAAAAAAAGTCCATTTTTTGAATGGCATATTTTTGAAAAATGAAAGTGGTTTTACTATGATTTTTTCAACTTTATTTGAATAATATAGTAATAAACTCCTAAAATCCACTGCATTGCATAAAAGAAAATATTTCTTTTAAAAAATATTGACATTTTATCTTAGTCATTTAGATTTTAATGTCCTTCCAGTTACTTTCATAAAAAGAGCTGTAAAACTCTCATTTCAAATTTTTTATCAAATAATCTTTTGTATATCGTCAAAAAATGAAAAAAATATCATTGAATGCCAGGATGTTTGACATTCATCTAATATATGAGCGTTTAAAAGCATGTCAAACTACCATATACCAAACAGAAGCAAAATCTATGGGTTTTTCTTCATGAAAAGCCTTATTGCTGAATATTTATATGCTATAGTTGAAAAAAAAACATTCTTGTACATTATTTTTGTGATTAGAATAAACAGTTACAGAAAGTTATTTAACCAGGTGCTCTGCCAAAGCAATTTAAACTTGGAAAATATACTGGTAACAGTAAGGACTTGGGTAACAGGAAGGACAAAACAGTAACAGGATGGACCAAACAGTGTAACAGGATGGACAATGAAATCTACATTTTAAATAAAAATTGACTTTTTTAAACTTTATTGGTTAGGAAAAGAGAAATAAATGTAGAATAAAAACATTATTTTGTCAAATCTGGCAAATTCGAGACAATAAAAGACATTTATGTTCATCCTGTTACGAAATTTAATTGTAAAGTGCTATTAAAATGTTTATCACTTCATCTTTGTTTATTAAAGGTACTCTATGCTGTTGCAAAACCAAGAATTTTTCATAATTTTAATTAAAACAAATGATAAAACATAAATAGGTATACAAATACCAGGATAATTTGTCCCTCCTGTTACAATTTCTGTCCATTCTGTTACAAGAGTGCATGTTTAAGTAGTAATGGCACTATTTGAAGCACTTACATATTTCAATATGATTTACGAAGTTTTTTAAACATGTGTTATTAAACTTATATTACTTAGAAAAATAAAAGTAATTGTTTTTATTGTTAAAACTCAAGATATGAAGTCCAGTTTTCCTTACTGTTACCATATTAATGGTAACAGAAATGACAGTAAAAGGATGGACGTTTCTCATATAAATCACCCGTTATTTAGTATAACGTACTCTTTTTGCATCATTGAGACATTGAAACAATTTCTTTGTAGCTTAGTTAATCTAACTGTTTAAGCAGAATAAATTATTTAAAGAGTACTTGCATATTAAGAAGGTAACAGATAGGACATATTTTCATTATACTCTACCAATAAGACAAACGTATCGACCTTTGAACCCTTTCTTTACTCACTTTCAAATCATGGCGCTCATAAACTTGAGACAACAGAAAATGATGATATATTGTGGATCATGAAAACAGTTCCTAGGAAAGTGAGATAACTTTTATTTTAACATTTTCTTTTTGGTAACAGGAATGACATAAACTGGAGGGACATGTCACTTCCTGAAAGTTAAATGCACAATACTAGTATTTAGTGGGCGGCATAAGTAAAACAATCATATTAAATTAATCTGTAAATAAATTCAATTAATATGAGGTGCAAAATTTGTACATATCTTCACATGGTAATATTTTCCCTATCATTTAAATAAGCACGATATAAAATTTTTGTTAATGTGACATAGTTTTACTGTTAAATTGTACTCGGAATGCATAGAATATTTTTTATAAAACACCTGGGAGATGATCATAAAATAACTTATAACCTGTATGACCATATATATTAACCAACGGGAAAAAAACTTTCACTCTAAAAAATGTTTTTCCTATTTTTCTGATCAAAAGACAGAAAAGTGGACTTTTTTTGAAAATGACCCATTTAGCGTGTATGATATTTGGCGGAAATTGATTTTTGAAAGAGGGTAGATTTGATTTAGCACATTTCTAAATGTTCTTATTTATGTATATATGTGGAAGACATTTAGCATTGTACTTGAATTAGCGGAAGTTCCTTTCCGCCAAAGGCGCTAAAAAGAATACACAGCCAAATGTAATATGTTTACAGTATCACTTCAATTACCCAAGAAGACCTGATTCTCCTTTGCAAAAAAGAGATATAACTTTATTTTCAAATACCTCAGAAACATTTGACAAGTCCTTCAAGACCATTGAACTTTTCTTCCCATTGTCATTTTTTCTAATGTTTTGACAGAAAGAAGAAACGGACATCTCCACAACGTACACACAGAACCCTGCCTCCATGCTACAGTATAGATATAACAGTGTCATGTTTGTCTGTCAAAAACCAAAGGAGCCAAAAACCGCCTGACATTCCATCTCCTTCAGTGTAATCTAGGGTTAGATACCCATTTCCATGGTTACAGAAAACTATCTCCACGGTAACAGACTTCTCCATGGTGACAGCAAACTTTATGCTTATAAATTTAATAGAATTCCCCATAGTGATAGGAAGCTTTCTCCATGATAACAAACAGATATCCCCATGATTACAGAATGCTATTTCCATGGTTACAGACCTATGGCATTGTGGGATTTAATTTGACTTTGTAGTGTCTTTGAATTGCAGTCAAAAGTATTAACTGGAGTGAAAAGGAGAGAATTCTGTAATGTCAACATTGTTTTTTTTGTGTGTAAAATGTTTTGTAGATGAAGCTAGGATATACCTAAGTAGATAGCTAGGTTTTTCCTTGAACAGGGAAGAAAACTTGGGAAAAGGCATTCTTTAGAATTAATATTTTTAAATAAATCCCTTCCATGAATTTGGAATATTATATTGACTTTTGATGTCTTTTATCAATGATTTTGCGAGTAAATAATTAAAAAAGTTTTTTTTATTGTTCTTCTTCTTACAGGTATGATGTCAGAAACATACTTTATCATCATAGTATGGTTTTCCTTATAAGAAACTAAATTGTTTGTACTACACACTGTATAATATGGTAAATATTTATGCCCCGCTTCAAAGAAGGGAGGACATATTGCTTTGCTGCTGTCTGTCGGTCGGTCCGTCTGTCGGTCCATTTAGTTTCCATTCATTTTCTTCATAACCCTTGCACATACTGAAATGAAATTTGGTATACAGGTATATCAGATGAATATTAGGTCAAGTTCTGTTTTGGGTACGATCGCACCATAATTGACAGAGTTATGCCCCTTGGACTTAGAAAAATTCCAATTATTTGCACTTTCCGTTCATTTTCTTTGGAAACATTGAAATGGAATTTAGTATACAGATTAGTCAGATGAATATCTAGGTCAAGTTCTGTTTTGGGTATGATCCCACCAAAATTGACAGAGTTATGCCCTTTTGGACTTGGAAAAATTCCAATTTGTGGGGGAGGGGGGCATAAGTGTTTTACAAACATCTCTTGTTATAGCAAGTTAAGATGAAAAAGCAATCTGACTGATTTAAATTCAGAATTTCAGATCCTATGATCCACTCACAAGCGCTATACATGTACAAGGATTTGAAGAAAATTTCTAAATGTACTGTTTAAACTGGTTAAGCAAGATACTTAACTACATAAAATGTCACATCCTCGTGTTAAACATGTTAAAGTGAAGAGATGTTTGCAACTTTTCACTAAGATGAATATTTTCCATTTCTCCAACAAGCATTTAAGCTAAAATAGGATAACAAAAATACAGTTGAACTTGTAGAGCTCAAATGTTGTTATCTCAAATGTCATGGATTTGTCAGTGATTTGAAAGTCTTCATCTTTTCTGTAAAAAAATATACCCCTGATGCCTCAAAGATGTTTTTTTCAAGTTTAAGAATTGGCCTTGAAAAATTAATTCCTTGGTTTTCAGGCCTTTTTCCTAGAAATTTGATGAGGTAGGGATCGAGGCTTTTTTTTTTTTTTTACTTTTTATTGCCCCCAAAACATGATGTGGCAGCTTTTCACATTGTATAAAACCTAAAAAAAATGATGAGGGAGGTGATTTGTTGTTTTTAGCTCACCTGAGCAGAAGGTATTGTAGATTCAAGTATGTTCAAATCATGACCCCCTGGGGTAGGGCAGGGCCACAATGGCCGACCAAAGTTTTACATATAAATATATAGGAAAATTATTTAAAAATCTTCTCAAAAATAACAAAGCCATAATTGATCATATTTATATGGAAGCATTCTCAGGTAGTGTAGATTCAAGTGTGTTCAAATCATGACCCCCTGGGGTAGGGCGAGGCCACAATGGCCGACCAAAGTTTTAAATAGAAATATATAGGAAAATTCTTTAAAAACCTACCTTCTTCTCAAGAATAACAAAGCCATAATTGATCATATTTATATGGAAGCATCCTCAGGTAGTGTAGATTCAAATTTGTTTAAATAATGACCCCCAGGGGTAGGGCGGGACCACAATGGCCGACCAAAATTTTACATAGAAATATATAGGAAAATTCTTTAAAAACCTACCTTCTTCTCAAGAATAACAAAGCCATAATTGATCATATTTATATGGAAGCATCCTCAGGTAGTGTAGATTCAAATTTGTTTAAATAATGACCCCTGGGGGTAGGGCGGGGCCACAATGGCCGACCAAAATTTTACATAGAAATATATAGGAAAATTCTTTAAAAACCTACCTTCTTCTCAAGAATAACAAAGCAATGATTGGTCATGGGACTACTTTTGGATTTAAACTTTTCAATAATAAACCAATTTCTACTTTTTCCTAGCCACAGTGCTCAGGTGAGCGATGTGGCCCATGGGCCTCTTGTTTATTTTATTGATTTATCAATAAAAAGGGTCAATGAGGCACCATTGGAAGAGATGAAGGAGGGCCTGAGAACCAAGAAATTAATTTTTTTTGGCCTAATTGGGTTTGCCTGAGTTAATTCTTAAAAATATTAGTAAATACAATTTTAAAATTCTTTATAAAACAAAGATAACATAGAGGTGTTCACTTTTTATCTTGATGGTAAGATTTTCTTTTGTTTTTTCTTAAAAGAAAATCTTACCACTGAGGGTTCCTAGATTTAGAGAGATTGTAGACAGGGTACAAAATAAGTAACTTGTATCATGTTTATTAAATAATTTATTGAATTGATTTGGAATTCAGTGTATAGCATACAACCTCTTACAACATGTACAATAAACTTCAATTATTAATTGAAAAGAAATATTTCCTTAGGAAATAAATACATGTAGTCAAAAGTTTGATATCAACTATTACAGATATTTTGCTTTTTCTTGTTTTCTATTGTAATGAATTATCAACATGATAGAAATCTTTTTCGAGATTTGATCTTCAATCCTAGCAATGACAGTTATAATATTTGGCTTATATTACGTGCGTGCAGCACTTGTAATGTACAGTTTATAAATAATGTAATATAATCATACAAAATAAATGACTTGTTTTTTTTTTAAGTTTAAGTTCTTTCAATAACATTATCAAACAGTCACATATCAATTTCGACGTAAAGTCAACAGTCCCATTGTTGACATTATTTTTTAATGGTTGGCTTTGGGGGCTTGAAAATTCCAACTTTGCGAAGCTTGCGAACGATAATGGGGGCACAGGTCAAGGTGATCCCAATACGTGGCACAGCAAACATCTTGTGGACTGCATAAGCAATAACAAACGTACTGGCCCCTGCTGCAAGTGCCGATTCCAAAATCTCCTCGGAGACGCCCAACTTCCTGAGAATTCCAACAACATCAACGCCGACAGACACCAAGGAATAGAAGAATCCCAGAGACATCAAGGCAATGCATATGTGGAAAATGATGACCACTGGGCCGTATTCTTTCACCGCCCTCTTAAGTTTCTGTCGTTGTGTAAGTTGAGCTTCGACATTTTCAGAGTCTGTGCTAGTCTCCTGGTTTGAGACATCTTCTTTAGTTATGTTCTCTGAATTCTTCTTTTCGTTTATTTTTTTCTCAGACAGTAAAAGCAATGAAGTTGTAAATTGTCTTTTGTTTATGTTGACAGTATGGATATTTATTCTATCCAAGCACGATGAAAATAGATTGGTGCAGGCAACAGTGTTTCGGGATGTGTAAGCACCATTTATGACATGTAAACATCTGACACCATGAGGTGTGCAAGTTCTAATGTTCAAAACGGGACTTTGATTAAATAGTCTAGATGCACAGCCCTTCAACGGTGCACTGACTGTGCTTGTCCCAAAATTTGACCCACATACCCGCAAAGTCATTTGTATTTTCTGGTGTAAAATTTCATGGTGACTCCCTTTTCTCAAGACAGTATTTAAAAGGCAGATACTGTTCCTAAACTGTTGCATATTTATTGCTTTTCACCAACTTCACTGAATTTTCTGTTTCCTTGCCATATGTCTTGATTTGTTCATCGTGATCAATAAAGCTCTATAGACCGTATAGAGTATTCTCGTATTGTTAAACGTTTGAAGGATCCAAGTATTAGGTTATATAAAAATTCATGAACCGTATGAAAGGAGAGGATAAATCCGGTTTACATTTGACTGTTGGAACATTTCAGTGGAGGACTAGTGCCATTTGCTAAACGAAATAAGAGATAAAGATATCTCTGTGGTTGAGGTATGGCACCTTTAACTGGTAAAATTGGTAATAAAATCTTTTTTTATTTTATCAACAAAGAAGATGGGCGAATAAGAGCAAAAATGCCCATGGTTTAAAAAAAAGGAACCCTTTAAGAACATGCTTAAGGTAACCCGATCCTCAGGTTCATAAAATTACCACTTAAGTAATCCAAAATACTCACAAAAGTATCTCTGAATCCACAAAGTTATGCAAATTTTCCCACAGTATTTCTTTAATATTAAGTTAATGATTAAAATTAATCATATTATATAGGAAAATTGTCAAATCTCCAATATTTTTATAGAAAAAGCGAATTGGAATATGAGCGATGTATTTTCTAATTGCAAATTGATCAACAAATATAATTTAGGTTAAAAAACGATAGGTATCCAGGCATTCAGAGAAATTGTCATGATTTTTATACTTATTTGGTATTTTTTGTCTTCTTTTTCCGTCATGTATTCTATAATACATGGAGTATAAGGCTTTTGCTATCATTGTAAGACACCACAGATCACTTCTCATTTCATATCATGCTAATAAGCATTAGTATCTATGGCTGGATTCAAGAAAATCTCATTTCAGCACAAATGTATTTTTTTTCTCCTTTTATAGGGTACAAATGTCAACTTTTATAGGACCTTTTCTAAGACTTCCAAAGACCTCGAATCTTCTAAAGATAAATAAAATGAACATTGTTGCATTTTTGGAGTTATCCTTCCTGGCTGAGAATCGGATATCCTTAATGTTCAGGCTTCTTTTTGTTTGGCAGCCTCCAAGTAAACCTAGTCTTTTTTACCATAAGGTACTTTTTGCAGAGGCAATTAATCATCTGAAAGCTTTATTTGTCATACATGTAAATGATTTAAAATGCCCTTTGATTTCAAGCGCGATCCCTTTATAAACGGTTATTATAATTCACACGTTGAATTTTAAGTCTCAGTTGAATCTATAGATACCGGATATTTCCGTCCCTTGCTCGTACATGTTCTTTCTTGTGTCATTAATTAGATGTCAAAATCAAGAGATGCAGATGAAAAAAAATCTGCTTGTCTTAAATTTACGTCCGTCCGTTACACCGTATCTCTTATCCGCAAGTCCCCTTGAACCACAGAATAAAACTTGATTTATTACATACACGATAGTGCCATTGTGCACCTCCTACATGTATCTTATTTAGCAAAACATGAACTTTGCCGTTATACGTGTAATATGAATCATATCAGGGAGGCGGCTGGGCCGGATACTAGTATCATTTTGTTAGCTCAATACTCACACTACCTCTAGTTCTAGCTAAAAATATTTTATTCCAATTGCTATATAATAGTCTTACACAGCCCATTTTGGTCGAAAAACTTTGGTGAAAACTTTGACACTTTGAAAATTTAAAACTTTGGCGAAAACTTTGACACTTTGAAAAACTTGATCGAAAACTTTGACACTCTGAAAAACTTTGGTGAAAACTTTGACATGATTAACTGTATTTAAATTTACGAGGTATTGAGAATATAACGTTTAGACTATTAAATATTTTTGGTAGTGCTTATATAGAATATATTACACATCGACTGTGGATGGTGTAAGTGGTGGCACTGATTCAACAAAATCAGACCCATCAAGTGACATACGCTGAGTAGGTTTAGTTCTAGTATATATATGGACTTCCTGGTTTGAGACAGCAATGAGGACATTTTATGCTTGGACATCCAGGACTGCATCTACACGTACCATGCACTATTTCTGGCCACACTAAACAGCAGTACATATATAGATAATTAAGAACAGAAACAACTTCGATTCAACATGAGCTTTTTTAAATCATAAAATCTTGAACACTAAAACATTATCTGGGGTATTTATGAACAATTGTTTTGTTTTTGAGTTATGGGTCACATAATCAGGACTCCAAATCTCGTCCTCATCAGTCAAAATAACACGAGACTCTCGTCCATCGGAACTCACTTGCAGTAACAGATGCTTCCGAAAGTCAGCTACGAGAAGGTAACTACTGAAGGATATTAATGTTTTTGGTTCATCTCCGACATCATGATGCCAGAGAGCCTGACCGTCAAATGTAAAACTTACGATGCGGCCATTTTCAGCGTCAGAAATATAAACAACATCCAACGAAGGATCGATTTGCACGAATTTGGACATTTTTATGAGTGCTCCGAACACTTTGCAGCTCTTGATGACGTAACGCTGTTTCCCGCGCTCATTCAGAATTCTAACATTTCCATTGGTTTTATGAATATCACAAGTAACAGCGTAGTTTTTATGAGCGAAACAGATTCCAAAGCCCTGACCATTGAGCTTAAAACATCGCTGTTGCAAAACAAACCCAGTTTTATCCACGAAATAAAAGTGAACCTCATTTCCACATGTGATTGCCACCTCATTACTGTAAACAGAACTGATCCCGATACATTCCTCAGAAACGGACTTCGAGCAAACAAATTCCTGGTTTTCGTCAAATAACTTAAGAGCATTATTGTTCAGGTCTAAAATTAGCACACATCCGTCAGACAGTGTAGTAATTCCGTGGATCCAGCAAGGTATGACGTCATCTGGTGAAGACGCCGACCAATGCTTTTCAAATAGGACTGTAACTTGTGGAAGTGTTGATTTCTCTTCCTCGGCACGGTTTCCATTTTGATCTATAAAGGCAATGTCTGTCATCGTGGCTTGTTTTTCTAGCTTAATTATATTGTCATTCATTTCTACTTCCGGTGTAATGGCGTCATGGTGTACATGGACGTCATCGTCTGGAGATGTTGATCTCATCATGGCGTCTTGATCACTATTCTTGCGATATTTTTGGCTTACACGATCTATACTTGGTGTCATTGCATGGCTCGGTGTCACAGAAAGTAACCGCATCTCTCTAGCAACGCTTTCACACCTTGACTCGAAATCTTTTCTCACAAAATCCGTTCTGGAAGCGGAAGTGAAATTCTCGGACATATCAACACCGGAGTCATCCAAGTCATTTAATTTCTCCTCGGGAATTTTTTCCATAACGCGTGATTTCGACCTATCCGGCTCCTTGGTCTCGTTTTCATTTCTGTTTGCCTCTTTTTCAGTCTCATTAGAATTGGAGGTGTGTTCGGTGGAAAATTCCTTCACAGCGTTAACCTTTATTTGGATAGCTCGAGGGGTTCTTGGTGATGATTTACTGTTTCCCATACTTTACCTTAAAAAGAGATGCTTGTTCTAAAAATATCGACTCCCCTTTTTTTATTACAGGTCATCTGATTTAACACAGTCCAGCATTAGATCCAAAAAATGGGTTCTTAATTTTCCGTGTAGATTCCATAATTTTTTAATCACATCCACCTTTAGAACTTTAAGCAAATTTCGATTTTATATCCATGAAAATTGTGAAAGACTAAAAAAGCCACTTCCACAAAATCATGCACAGTTCAGAAGAAAGAGCTGTCAACGGCAATAAATAATCAAATGCAGTTGAAATGTTAACTAGATTGTATTGTGCAATGTGTTTCACTAATGATTAGAAAACTTGCCTCTTGTTCTAATTGGACTACAGCCATTGCGGATTAACACACTGATTAATATGTTTGGATTTTAAACTTTTGATTCTCTCTCCCGACTTGACTTTATGAAACACATGTACATATATATATTCATACGTAATCCCGTGGTTTTTAAATAAAAATGTAGATTAAATTGGCAAGCATTGTCTCAATTTTAGGAAGAAAATCATAATTGTGACAAGATTATCGAGCCTTTGTTATGAAACTGAATACTTATAAATTTTGATTTTTTTGTCCCCCGCTGAAGGTAGGGTATTAATTTCGCCCCGTCTGTCCGTCCGTCTAGCTGTACGTCTAGCTGTCTGTAACACTGTCGTTTCCACGCGATATCTCAAGAAGCCTTTTGAGCTTTTGCAATTAAATTGTACACAGTTACTCCCAGAGCAAAGCATGGACTTTGGTATTATACATGTAACCATATGGGAGACCAGGGTATCATTAAGGTAGCCCAGCGCTCACGGAACCTCTAGTTTAAATATTGATCAAATATACTTTATAATATTAATATTGCCATATTAAGGACGAAGGAATCAAAGATTTACATAATTAGATGTTGGCAAACCACCTCGTGCATATAAGAATATTGCAATTTGCAAAAGTCTGTTTTATCGAGATACAAGTTTGATGATTTATTTGCCTACAGAATGTTTTATTATTTTTAAAGAGTTCGAAGAAATAAAGTTTTCAAAACTTCTCTTTTTTTATTTTACAATACTGATAATCTACATTATATTTATTTTATCGCAACAGTCCACAGGCATCTGACGTTACTTATTTTTCTTTTAATAAAAAAAATGATATACCTATTTTATTATTAGGTATGGGTAAAATTATAATTTTTTTATTAAAAGAAAAATAAGTAACGTCAGGTGCCTGTGCACCACTCCACAAGTTTTGTGATAAGCACTATAGTAAATGTGTCACGTTCTAAATTTAGAACTATTACATGTACCTATTACGTAATTCGAATACTGGAAGACTTCAGAAATAAACAGGTAACTTTAAATTGATAGAAATGACTAAGTGTATTTACTAGTATTTGAATGTATAAATATATTTCTCTCTTATTAATGTTGAAAATTATCTAGCTACTTATAACTTACAAGTCACCATTAAAAACATTCATATCTTCTTTATATGCATTCAGAATAAAGATTAATGAACCAATGAATTCCAATATCAGCCTCACGTAGAAGTTGAAACATTTTTTTCATTAATGTTTTAGTACCAGAATGGCAAAAATCCATTTTTTCATCCTTTTGACACTTATGTTTGTTCTACAAACGTCGTCCAAAGATTGCACAACTCAATCGTGCTTAACTAATCTGTACAATTCCAAAGTTATCTTTGCTGATTACTACGTAAGGTAAGTTAATTTCAATAATATAATGTTTCTTTGTATTTTTTAATGCGTTTAAAATTTTCCTTGCAATATATGTCTTCAAGCCCCATTCTGCAGACAAGTTACTTTATACTTTCGTTTGAAAATGAACTTTTTGAGGGCCATTGTCTTGCAATGATTTTAATACCGTATATGGGAAGAAGACGTGTTCACAATTCTTATTTTATCAGGGTTTCATTTGTCATCAATATTAGAATTTACAAATTCAAAAACTGAGACAAAAGTTTCGTAATAATGTTAATTGGCGAGTCCATATGAAAATTTCGCAATAGACTTCTTGAGGCATTCCTGCAAACATTCAATTTGTAAAATGTTTCCTGCAAACTTGCTGCGAAGAACAGATTGTCGAAAATGTTTCTTGCAATGCTCCTGCGAAGGTTTTAAGTTCCTGCACATTTGCAGCAATTGCTTCACTGTCTGCCGCAAGATCGCAACATTAATAATTTGTTCTTCCTTCGAACAATTTTGTTTAATTGCTGCAAACTTGCAGATCTGCAGCAAAGGTATAAATTTGGAAAGGAAAGCTACTGAGTATGTGGGAATGACAAATCAGACCGATATAACACCCTGCTGCTGTATAATAATTGTATGTCTTACTTATTTCATTCAGACCATTGGGTTTATCGGGAAGTTCCGGCAGTTTGGGAATATCTAGTGGAGGTGGCGGACCGATATTGGGGAGAAAGCGAAGCTTTGACTATTACCCCCGTCACGCCGGAATTGTTGTTACCCTGGAAAACTGGGAACGATGGTTGATTCACAAGGGTTCTAATTACGGCGATGCTTCCGACACCGTCATTACCGATGCTGATTACATGAGTGCAAGGTAAAATTTTCAGGTGCTTTAATTTTTAAAATGGGTTTAAAAGAAGGTAACTCCAATACATACAATGGACCTATGTCTTTATAAATCATGCTCTTTGGATTGTACCTAAGTGGATGGGAATGACCCCCAGGGCATCAACAATTGGCCTTCTCAAACAACATGTTGTAAATTTTGAATTTTGATCGGCAGTGAAAACGAATTTTACAAGATGGCACAATGATGCATTGACAGTTTCGTATTCAAACAAAAGCGATTTATCATAAGGCCCTTAAGCCTTAAGATGTAGTAAATATTTCTGCGATGTTTCAGTACTTAGTGCGAGAAGATCAGATTTGTTTTACAAACTAATGAAATTTCAGGTTGTTAACAATAATTGTACTCTGTTAACAGCTGGAAAATGATCAAGTATTCACAGTGGCTCTACTGTGATTACACTGTGAACAGATTCATGCAGAATGCCCTTATATCGGAACCCTATAAACTGATAGGGGCCAACTGCCAGACAGCAGCTAACAGCATGTGGGGGCTAGTGGAGAGTTGTCAGCGCAAATATGGTATATAAGCAGATACTGTTTTACCTTGAATGTACTTAAAACTTGTACTAAAAAGTTTTAATAAAGTCTGAATTGAAAATTTACTGTTGGTCTTTTTCAATTCTATCTATTGATTGATTGTATGTTGTTTAACGTCCCATTCGATAGTTTTTCTCTGATATAGATGGAGACGTTACCATAGAGCGCTAAAGGGCTTCAAAGAGCAAGAGCAATTTAAGGCCTATTTTGGCCCTGAGAATTTCTGAAAACCCAAAAACTGCTCAGCTTGGCCTGAAAATGCAGTATTTATCACTTGGATTTTTGGTGACTATGTATCTATTGAAGATGACGTAATTGTCGTCATAAAATGCATCATTTTCCCCATATCCTGTAAATTCCTTTAAAAATAGCATACAGCGCAAACCTCTGATCCATCTGAAGATTAAAAAACTTGTTTTGATTTTTGGATCGTTGGCTATGCTCATATTTTAATTCTTAGCTGGAAGTAGTCAAATACACATGTTTTCTGCAAAATTCTAGAAAATTGCATTTTCTCAAAGCCTGAATTCCAATACCTGGACTCTCAAAAAGAAAATTTATTATAGGAAATATAAGCACTAAGTCTCTACTTCATTTTGATACATGAAATTGGATAGAGGGTGATAGTCAAATAATTGATATAAGAACAGGGCCGTTTTATGCACAAAGTGAACCTAGCTCTTTTGACCTTTGCTTGGCACTCAAGGCGTTTGAGCAGTGAGGAATCTCTACGCCTGCCGTAACACGGGGCCTCAGTTTTTAAGGTCTTATCCGAAGGACCAACAACTTTCAGAGTCCAGCACCGAGCGCATGAAGGAACAATTCCTACCCAATGTTTATCGACTTAGGTCGGTCGCGGCCGAGATTTAAACTCACGACCTTCCGTCATTACTACTGAAGAAATAATTCAAAGTCTCAGGTTAGAATGTAACAGATGTGGTAAAAATATTATCAATGGCCACATTGAACATTTTGAACCTCTGTGCTTATATGATGGAAGCGTTAAATACATTTGTGTGAATACAGCTAGGGCAACTTGAAATAATAAATTAAGGACGGTCGTGTTAGATGTTTTTTTAATTTATACTGAAAATCTGATTAAATTAAAAAGAAGAAATAAAGGAGAAAGAAAATGTTAACCTGACTGAAAATGTGTATTCTTTTCCTACAACTAATGAAGAAGGTGAAATATGACCACGTCATGCGACAGCGACCCCTTATGATGCCCAGGACAAACAAAACTCAGATTGCATTTTGAATCTACACTCACTCATTGCTTTATCATAAAAAAAAATTAAGAAAAGACACAAAATACTACCCATAGAACACCATTATCTACTTAACTTTTCCTGAATCTCATGAAACACCAATTACCTATGTAATATATACTGATACTATAAGAATTTCATTCTTTATTTAAAAAGAAACCCCACACAATATATTTCCGTTTTACTAAATTGAGACAGCTATAGGCCTTAAGCTGCATCAATTTTAAACACCTTCTAACAGTTTATCTAAAACATAATAGATTTGATCAAGTGCTATGGAGGAGTGAGCAACCCGTGTCAACTGGTCAAACCCGCTGTGTGCTCCTTGTCGTGATCGGGAAATTAAGGAAAAAATCCATTCTTAATTCAGTGTATAAATAATGGTTCAACAATTAGAATTAAAAAAGTAAGTCAGCATTTGACTTTTTGATAAACTTTATTTGCTGATCAAAAAACTTACGGAATGACGACTTTAACAGAGACTTGTTTCAACAACTTTCAATAACTTACCTCGTTTTAGAAATTGTTTATAATTATGTAGATCATGCTTTTGCGTATCAAATCAATTGAGAGATTTAAACTATCAGCAATTTCGTTTAAAGTCATTATTTCACTAATTCTATGGTCAATGCAATGACTATCAGCAAGTACAATCTTTCGTCAAATCGAATGTTGACTGATGTTTTTATACAAATTGTTAGGCCATTATTTTTACACTTAATTATGTGCAGATTTTTCCAATGCTCTATCGTGACAAGGAGCAGACTGCGGGTGTAACCGGTCGATAGAGAATTCTATTTTTCTATCAGAAATTCTTTCACTCAGTTGAAAGTTTTTTTTCAGGTTGAAAATGAATTAATTTCAGTATCTTTTTCTTTTTGTACATCTGCTAAAAAATAAAATGATGCGATACAATATCGGGAATTCCAACATAAAGGGACGATTCATAAATTAGAATACAAATGGGGTAAAACACTTGAATCAAATGTTAGTGATATCGAGTAAGGAATTCGAAAAAAACCAACACTCAATACTAATTAAAAATACATGGAGCTTGTCACATGAATTTCTATATCCTCTTAAATCTCTTTTAATATAAACTATTTTATTTCAAATCCTATGCTCTATTCTAAGTTGCATTTTGGTTTGTATTCTTCTTACAAGTATATGGAAATAAATAAAATCGACTAAATTAAAAAAAAAGATCGCTTACAATTTTTTCATTTCACATATTGACATCTCAATAAAAGTTCCATCCTGGTTATTGTTATGGCCAGAATTTAGTACATTATCATTACAGAAAATTGTCACTCCATGCATGGGAAGCTCGACAACAGGCAATCTAGGTTTTTGCACTAGCTCCGCAAATGTCGTGAAACCACAGTTTGAACTCAGCTTCATTCTTTTGCAAACACTTTCCATAAACTTGGGGAGCCTGCAAAACAAATCATTTTTTTACAAATTCGAGTTGGTCTATGTGTCTAGCTGTTCAAATTTGTCATTGATGAATTCATATGCGTATATAAAGGATTTGGGGATAACAAACAGTATTCCATAACAAAGTCCAGAAAACAATACAAAATAGGAGCAAAGCAAAAACGGGCCTCTAAAACATCAGAGGTGGGATCAAGTGCCATATATATTTTTTTATCTAACAAAGAAAAAAATATCAGAACTGTACTATGATACAGACCGAACTAAAGCCTTTTTCAGCCAATCTTCTACCATATACCGGTCCTACTCCGGGTATTGCAGTAGCTGGCTTGAATGCCATTGACTCATTGATGAAGATGATATATTTCGTGCTTGTTGAATTCACACCTTTCTGAATATTGTACGCAATACATCTTTTAAAGATGTTTTGTATCATTGTAATATTATTTACTTGTTAGATGTTTTATGCATGAGAGTCCAATACGACTGAAAAAACACACGATAAATTAAGTTTGATAAAAATCTGTTTTACCGGATTCGTGTTTATCACATGCTCATTATCAAACATTGATTTGTTTTTAATTTTAGCAACTTACCATATTGCTTATTAAGTATTTGTGCAAGGACTTCAAGGAAGTCAAAATTCGTCGAAAAATAGTTTATTTTCTAGCCTTGTTTGTGTAATCTTATTTAATGTCCTCTAAATTTATGAGACAAATATCGGAACACCTTTTCAGGTTTATGTATTGTAAATTTAATATATCATTTGAAGAGAATATTATGTCAACTGGAAAAAGGATATCATTTAAGTGTAATAAGTGTTAAAAATGATGAGTGAGGCAAATCATTGAGCCACAGATAGAGAAAAACAAAACTAAAATGATAGCGAATGATGTAATAATCTGCGACGGTTGTTCGAAAAGTTCGTGGACGATGTCAATCTTCGATATACTACTTTCAAGAAATTCAAAATAAGCTCAATGTCCTTTGTAAAAATATTTGTTTCGTTGATATGTGAAGTTGCATATTATGCGATTTAATAGAAATCAATTTTCTTCAATTTAAAATCAACATGTTTTGTACCCGCGGAGCATACTTAACGGCGATGTAACGCCAAAAACATAGCGTCAAGAATTTATTAAAGGTACTATCCCTATACATTTTAACAGGTTAGTTCAATACTAGTAATCAGTTATTAAAAACCTTTTTCTAGCACTTTAAATTCTTTTTTTTTGACAATTGTTCTCGTCGTATAATTTCCTTTGTCAATGTTTTAATTTCTTTACAACTTTGATGTGCTTTTACGAGGGTCATTCAATAAGTAATGCAACTTACAGCATATCATGATAAATGTTGAGGCATTACATTTTATTTTTTCACAGTTGAAAAGTTATACTAGTACTAAAGAGGCACCAAATACAGAAAACTCAATGAATTTTCCAATTGTTTTCGCAAAGAAAATCGCTTTTAAAGTAAGCAAGGTCACTACACTGAGCGCAAAACTATTTATAAATTGTCTCAGCCAAGAAAATGAAATAACAGCGCTTGTGAAAATTTTGCTTTTTACATAAATCGCCGAAGAACTCACATTTAAGAAATGATTGTATATATAGAAAATAGTTATCTTTAACGTTGAATACTTTTCAGATTGATACTTTAAGTCAGAAGAAAAAGGAGAGTTTAAATATTACAATCAATCAGGCCGATTGAAATTAGGGGACACCAAATAATATCGATGGCATGTGCCAAATGATATATGAAAATGCTAAATGTACAAGGAAACACATCGTTAAGATATTAAACATTATATCGCCATAGCATTTCGTAGAATTTTGACAAAGAAAAAAAATATTAATATTTCTATCAGAAAGGTGCTACCGTTCACGGTAGCTCAGTCAGTAGAGCGCTCGCTCCGTGATCGGGAGGTCGTGAGTTCGTATCTCGGCCGCGACCGACCTAGTCGTTAAAATAGGTAGCAACTGTTCCTTCGCCATGCGCTCGGCACTTTGAAGTGAAAGTTGCGGGTCCTTCGGATGAGACCTTAAAAACCGAGGCCCCGTGTCAGCGGCAGGCGTTGGCACGATAAAGATCCCTCACTGCTCAATGGCCCTGAGTGCCGAGTAAAGGTCAAAAAATTTGAAGCCCTTCACCGGCATACGGTGACGTCTCCATATGAGTGAAAAATTCTCGAGAGGGACGTTAAACAATATACAATCAATCAATCAGAAAGGTGCTCTTTTGTCTTACAAATGCCTTAGAGAAAACACGTGGTTAATCTGGCAACAGTCTATTTAAAAAGATGTTTAAAAAAAAAAAAAGATTTGATAAACTTGCTTGATAAATGACAAAAAACAAGTGCGCTTTTTTATAGCCGAAAAACAAGTTTTTTTTTAAGTGTGGAATTAAAGAAAAGGTGTCATCTTATTATGATAAAGAGAAGTAAATGCTCTAAACATGTTTTATTAGTTTTCGTGTATATAGTGAGATCCATTAGAATTTGTACATAAATCAAAAGGAAGGACTAGCAATGGTAATTGTTATGTTCGAATTTCACCAAGTAAAGTTGAGAAGATTTCTTTCAAGGTTGGACCAAATTTCGGTGACAATGGTATTTTTTCTGTGCCTAACAACGTAGTTGCATGTAAGCTTAGAGAAATAAATTAAATTTTGAAGAAAATAAACTGAATAGAACTTTTCCATAGGTCATATTAGATAGATCTATGACATTGTGAGACCCTTTTATTCCCAAAACACATGAAAACAATCAAAGGAAGACTGTAAAATGTCAGATATGTCATGGGAAACGATATTCGTCAGTGCCTTTGGGGCATCCCTAAAGACTCAAATACAGAGACTTGTATTCATATGATACCGCCATGATTTCTAAATTACAAAAGGTGCCGGTTTATCGAGAATAAACTGTATCCATATGTACATTAAAAACAGAATTCTTCAATTTTGATGTTTGGTAATATACAGACAACAGGTTAGGCATCCAAATTACTCATCCATTTTGTCTACACTCTTTTCTTACATACTTTTATTT
Source organism: Saccostrea glomerata (assembly GCA_003671525.1). Lineage (NCBI taxonomy): Eukaryota > Metazoa > Mollusca > Bivalvia > Ostreida > Ostreidae > Saccostrea > Saccostrea glomerata. The sequence goes on along the minus strand of PRKT01000572.1, from coordinate 81,408 downwards.
CCAAATTACTAGAAACCCTGTTCGGGAAGTTATAATGTTGGGCATATTTAGCGAATTGTTTATTCTAAATAAGATGAATAAGATTTCATTTTAATTTTGGTGCAAATTTAATAGTAATGCCCAATATTGTAATTCTTTGAAAAAATGATGGAAAATATTGTGCTTCATTTGTTGCTTAGGTATTTGAAATTCGCCAAAGAACAGTCTTTTGCAGTACTTGATAATATAAGGGTTTAAATTTGTTCTCCAATTAAAAAAAGTATTAACACGTGTAAAAAATTATAACAAATACAACAAGAGAGAAAAGGGAGAGAGATTGAAACCTGTCAACAAAGCGAACGTTCGCGAGAGCTCGCTAAATTTCCTTATTACAAGATTTCCGATAGAAATATTCGATGGCGCTCTGTTGAACATGCCTCCAGTGTGTCGTGAGAAAAGCCAAAATCGGGGACAATGATATACAAACTACATTTAATTAACATTTATAATGTAAAGTAGACACTTGTATGAATCTAAGTCGTTCATTTATTTTACTATTTAAATTTAAATCAATTAAAGATAACAAAACATAATAAAATGAGAACACCAATTACGTAAATGCTTACAGGAGGAATTATAGAAATTGTATTTTCTATAAGCAATTGCTAGATTGGTTACAAGTGTAACAAATTGGTATGGTTAATTACTTTGCCTATAGAATACTTGTTTTAAACGAGAACGAACGACACGGTGCTTAATTTGTCTAGCAATGATGAGTAATTATGCATTCATAAAGTTATGGCCATGATTTACACATAAAATTATAGATGGATTTTTTCTGTGTTTTTCCGACTATGACAAGGAGCACACGGCGGGCGTGACCGTTTGGCATAAGATGCTCAATACTCCATAGCACCTGATCCTATCTCTGATATTTTTTGGGTCCGTAGAATGCTCTGCTCCTGCATTGTTATGTTGAGTTTGCATATTAATTATATTGTTCGTTATCTCTATTCATGTGCATGTGCATTGTAGCTGTTGTTTGAACAAAGTAGATATAAAGTCTGATAGAACAACTTTTAAAAGACATTCTTTTGTTAATTTTTCTAAGGTTTATATTACACTTTTAGCTCAAAGGTAACATTTTTTTCATCTGTAAACCTTTACTGAGTGTGTTTTGTCAATATTTGTAATGATATTGAATTCTTACTCATATTTTCTAAATCTATGGCATTTTCCAGTTCTTAGGAGAAAAAAGTTCGAAGAATCATCAACTTTTCTAAATTTGCGACATGATATTAAGTCTCCTCCAAAGAAAAAAAAATGTTTATATCATCTGTCCTTAAATACCCGTAGCAGATGATACAAACAAAAGTTACATCTACGTTATGAAGCAATGCATAAAAGTTAAAATGTTTTTGTAATTTTTTTTCGTTTTACTTTTTTTTTAAATGATCGAGAGGCTATTTTCACTATATTTAATGTCTTATTAAAATCGTTTAATAATCAGTAACTGGTATTGCAAACTAGCTTTTGAAATTTTCTTTTTAATATTTTAAAAAATATTTTCATCCCTAGGAAATTACATTCTACTGTAGAAAGCCGACGTACAAGATAATATATTTTTTTAGAGAAAAGAAGCTGACATTTGGTTTCATACCCAATTGAATGTCTCTTTAAATTGTTTATGTTAATTATTAATAGAATCAAAAAAGAAATTCCCCTTGATAGTTATCAATATGTGACTGATAAAAAATGAGAACTGATTTTGTTAATTGAAAATGACATAAAGCACACTTCTGACGTGAAGTGGTCCGATTTGTCTTGTTTAAAATTATCATTTTGTAAGCTCTATGATCGATACAATGGCCTTGTCAGCAGAGCAATATATCATTAAGTCAAATGCTGACTTGCACATTTAATACTAATTGTAAGTTTGTTGTTTACTTTAAATTCTCGACGATTTTTCCCGTTTTTTCCTGATTATGTGAAGGAGCACACGACTAATGTGACCGGTCGGCAGGGGATGCCAACTCTTCAATGGGAACTGATCCAATCTCTGATGTTTAAGTAGTCCGTACCTATTTGCTCTGCTGCAATATTTGTATTGTTTAATGAACTTTTGATCTAAAATTTGTTATCTCGATATAATTTAATTTTAGTTGTAACACGTCATTTTATTAGGTAAAAGATTTTATCCATTTTGTGTAACATAAATTGCCTACGTCACAATGAATTACGTCAAAAACATATTACTCCGCTTGACGTTACGTTTAAATATTTGCTTTATTTGAATCCTTTTCAGGAGGAAAATTTTTCTCTTGTTAATGTACCTGTATACTGAAATTATATTATAAGGAATGAAGCGTATCTCAACTTATGTTGTACGATATAACATAACTTGGGGCAGTTTACGCTTTTTTATAAACTGGTTCGCGGTTTATAAAGCGTACTAAACTACGTAAACTGCCCCGAGTTATGTTATATCGTATAACAAAAGTTGAAATTAGCTTCATTCCTTAAATATTCCATCACAAACTGTCTGAAACATAATAAAATTAAACATTATTTTACAACAAAACAGTGTCTGTGTTGTGCTAGAAAAGGTGTATTGAAAAATGTTAAAAGTCATAAATATGATATGGAAATCATTATTTTTATTTTAAAAAAAATACAATAGCTAGCATTGTCTTGTTATTTCTTCATTTCCATTTTAATTTGTTTTCTCTGTGATAGGTCTTTGAAAGTTAGTGGAGTTGGTTTCTTGATAATTTTACTGGAATGTAAATTAAGCAAATCGATAGGTCAAAGGCTAAGGAGGCCTAATACATGTATGCATGATAATCTCGTATGACTGTCTTAATTAATGTTGGACGTAAGTGGTCGAGGACTATTAGAATTGACACAGAAGTGTGGCAACCACTATTGAAATAACGACCATTTTTGAAATAATTGGTTGAGAGTGGATTTCAAACATAGGTTGCAACCACTATTGAAATACGACCACTATTGAAGTAATTATTTCAGTAGTGGTTGAGAGTGCATTTCAATAGCAAACATAGGTTGCAACCACTTTTGAAATACGACCACTATTGAAATAATTACCACTATTGAAATAATTATTTCAATAGTGGTTGAGAGTGCATTTTAATAACAAACATAGGTTGCAACTACTTTTGAAATAATGATCACTATTGAAATAAAGTTTTAAATAGTGATTGTAGTAATAAATTCAAAAGTTATCTAAATAAATATTTTGATAGTTGCTTAAAATTTATCAATAATAAAACCACATTGCAATACTTACTGAAACAACTTTACTATTAAAAAAAATAAGGATTTATTGTTAATTTTGTTCTCAAACATTTATTAATTCATTTATTGAGTTTACTATTGAAATTACGACTACTTGTGAATGATTATTTCAGAAAAAGATAAAAATACGTTTCAAAACCACCACATTTTAATCACTTTTGAAATAGAACCTACATGTACATGTTCCATTGTTACAAATGTATAAGCCTAATACTAACTTCCCTAGAACTTTTGCTTTTTAATGTTTTGACGAGTAGACGTTGCCTTTACTATATATTTTTGTAGTGTAGGTAATCTCATGAATATGTGCGACAATTTAGTTCTATTCTATATATATTCTTTTTGTTAAAAATAACCATATTTTCATCAGGAAGTTTGTATACAAAATTATCATTCCATAGAAATTCTAATGTCTACATCTAGATGTATTTATGATCCTTTCCTTTCAAAATAAATGACAAAAATGAACTTTATATAACAATTTTTTTTTTCAAAATTGCATATATTAATTGATTGTCTGTTGACTTTCGCCGATTCGGTCAGATTCAGCGGAAGCTTGCTTTTAACATTTGCATATATGTTTGAATTATAGGTAGGTCAGTTTAATAAAAAGTATCCTTGTATTAATTTAAAGTTCTACAATAAAGGAGAACTTAAAAAATCGTTAGTTATTATATTTCAAACTCAATGAATTAGTTTATTGATTTAGAAAACAGAATGTGTGAATCATCCTTATATTTGTTTAAATAGTTGGGATACTTCTCTTAAGCTTGCAATGTGGTTTTGATATTGAAATCAATTTCAATAACTATTAAAATAATTATTTTAACGTCTATTGGAATCATTGATTAAAGCACTATTGAAATCAATATTTAAATCACTTTTGAAATCTGTATTTTAATCACTTTTGAAAAAATTATTTCAATAGTGGTTGCAACCTGTTTGTATTTAAATGCAATCTCAACCACTATTGAAATAATTATTTTAATTGTTGTCGTATTTCAATAGTGGTTGCAATATCTGTTTGTTATTGAAATACATTCTAGATCACTATTGGAATACTTATTTCAAAAGTGGTCGTTATTTCAATAGTGGTTGGAATATAGGAGGCCTCTTGTAATCAAAATTTATTAGTCTACTTTTCTAAAATCTAAATATACAATTTTATTTCAAAATCAGGGACGGGGTCAATTACATTGGAAAGTAATTAATTAAATTACAATAACTTTGCCAAAACCTTCAATTAGATTACCATAACCATAACATGGATTTTGAAATGTAATTAATTAAATTATAATAACTTTGCCAAAACCTTCAATTAGATTACCATAACCATAACATGGATTTTGAAATGTAATTAGTTAAATTACAATTACTTTGCAAATGTAATTAATTAAATTACAAATTACATTCAAGAAAAAAACTCATGAGAGTAATTATTCATGTACATTCCTTTATATTTATATAAGATTATTTTACAACTTTTTTTTACAATAATATAATTAGGATGTTCATACAATTTTCAAATACTGTGTCCCCTAACCTTCATCTATTACAATTAAAATTATCCTGCCAAACTGAAGATTTCCACTAGCAAGGGTATATTCTTAATTCCAGAGAAAATTTATTCATGGTTTAACCAAAATTCATATGATAAAAAAATTGGATTCCTTTTTAAACTATCCAAATATTTATGCTTTAGTACAAAGAATGCTTTTTGCCTTAACATTTCCTTATTTCAGCATTATAACCTAAATTTCAAAATGTTGGTATTGAACTTATTCTGTGCCAAGCTACAATTTAAAGTCAAAGTTTTGTATTAAAAAACCCAACAGACAATGTAAAAATGTGTGAAAAATATCTATATAGGGATATGTATATGACCTCAGGGCACCAATTTGCACCTGTAAATAACACAAACTGAAAATAAGGCAAACAAAAGTAAAAAAAGCCATTGGGCAACTTATTTTCATATGTATTATTTCATCAAAAAATACAAATATAAATTTTATTTGTACACTTTACTAAGATTAATTTCATTTAAAAGTTTTTAAGAAAATGAAAAAGGGCAATAATTAAACAACAATTTACTTAAAAAAGGAAATATGACTATGTTAAAATTCTTTTTTTGAGATTAAACCATCAAAAGATCATTTAACCTTTCTCAATTAATGCTTTTGAGATAAAGGGGATAGGGGCTATTTTTCATTGATTTAAAATCAGTGTAATTGAATGTAATTTAAAAGTATTTGTGAATTAAATACCTTTTTGGTAAGTAATTAATAACATTACAATTATTACTTGTAATTGAAAATTTGGCCAATTCCACATCTTTTTCAATTACATCGAAAATTGTAATTAATAACTATCAATTACCATTAAACATTACCATTACCCCATCCCTGTTCATAATGAAATGGAAATATAAGAAAGCCCGTTATGCAAATAATCCCGCGTTTCCCACTATTGTTGATGTCTCTGGCAAACTATTTTAAGTAGAACAAAAATTCTTAAATGCATCTTTTCTGAATTTCTTTAAATCATCAGAATCAAAACCGTTTCATAAGCAATCTTAAAATAAATCAAAAGAGTTAAATAGAAAATAACATCCTCCGAGCAAATAGCTGGTGACGTATCTGATTTCTTGGTATAGCAACTTGTGGAAACTTGTTAAAGCAGTAATGGAAACATTTTTTGTCCATATTTTGGCAAATGAAAAGTTTTAAAATACATGTCTACTTTCAAATATATAAGAAACATGTATTTTTTTCACCTGAACAAGACCATGCTTAAAAATGAAAGGTATAGGAGTTTGGGAAAACTCCAATTCAAGCTTAATATTTTTAATGCATGGTTTTAACATTTTTCCCAGCTTAAAACCTCATCTACATTAAGTGACAAAGGTCAACATTTGGAATTTCTTATGTTTCTCTATTCTTTGGTTAAAAACTTCTTACTCATATTTTTCAACGCATAAATTCAGATTGAAAATATTTATATTTTAGGTCCTAGTAATGGACATACAGCACGATTTCTAGGATTTTACTTATACGTATCCAACACAACATACAGAAATGACGGTTATCTTTGCTTTCACGACACAAACTACACCAGGGCTACCATACCACCTGTTGTAAACATAAGTTGTCCTGTACACGGACAATACGTCATCTAATATAATGAGAGACTACAAGGAGTGAAATATCCAGCTGACTACTCTTCTGATGCACACGCTGAGGTGTGTGAAATGGAGGTCTACGGTATGTAGCCGAAATTTACACCAATAGGCATGTTTACATGTGTATGAAAATAATGTAATTTGTAATGTAATGTAAGGGGTGAGTAATTACTTAAAAAAAGTAAAATTCAGAAGTAAGCCAAGAACGAGATTTCAAACATATTTAAATGTGAAAATTGACAGATAAAAAAGTCCACACACAAAACAACAAACCAAATAAAACAAAGAAATTAGAGAAATGAACAAACCAGGTAGAAGAAAATGCATACGTATGAACAAAATTAACTTCTGATGATGTTAGATAGTAATTTTCTGTAACAGTAAGGCTGAAATCAATAACACAGGAGGAATAAAAGTGTGTACTTAAGTGTGGCTTAATTTGTGTCAGCATTGGATATAATTAAACATAAGTGTAGCTAATAAAGGATGGGGAAATGAAAAACTAGAACTCGTAGGCAAAATCTAGGTCACTGGGATATTGCATGAAAAACTTTTTAAGAAATTAGAATCTCAACAACGTCAGAAAATAAAAAGAAGTAAATTAAAAATTCAATTCAAGTTCGTGTTTTTGCACTGTACAGATATTTACATCTTAATCCTTACATAAAAGCACAACTACAGCTAGATGTCTAATTTTCTTTACATTTTGTGTTTGAAAGTTGTTGATATTACTTGTAAAGAAAAACATTTTTAAAAGCATGCACTACAAACATTTTAATAAACAGAAGCAATATTCGAAGTGTCTTACATGTACCAGATCTGACGTAAAAGGGTTTTGTTTTTGTGTTTGTTTTTCAGGATGTCCATCGTCTGGATATTTTGGTCCTGACTGTTCCCTTAGATGTCATACAAACTGCAAGGAGTACTGTAACATCGAGACTGGGGTTTGTTTAGGATGCAAACCAGGCTATGTCGGTCAATATTGTGACAAAGGTTTGTAATGCAATTAATGTCTTAAAAAATACAATTATCCATTACAATCTAATTAAAATTAGACCTTTCATCTCGCTCTTGGTAAATTGAACCTGTCCATTACCC
>PRKT01000572.1:61618-73470 GCA_003671525.1 Saccostrea glomerata | reverse complement strand
TTCCCCCCCCCCCCCAATGATACTATTAAAAGGATTTCATATTTAAAACGGACTGTAATCTGGACATTATTATTTTTATTTTCAAAGATGGAATGTCGGAAATTAAAATGATGTCATGCAGTCTTCAATGTCATTTATTCAAATCCGAACTATATAATAATATAGATATTGATTCCTTTTGATTTGAATCTGTTTTTTTATTCACCAGAAAAATATCAATATTGACCGGGGCGAAACTGAGGTCAATTTTGATATTTTTCTGTTGAATAACAAACAATATTCAGCACCAAAAAAAACTATTGTATAACATTGGAACCTTTGTTTTTTTTTTCAAATTAATAACATTGAAGTTAAGGAAAATGGGACCACCGAAATATTACCGCGACTTGATAACGAATGCATTTCTTATTGCAATCTCTTTTCAGAATGCAGTGGCAGACGTTTCGGACAGAATTGTGAAGAGTTTTGTGGAGACTGTTTAGACTTTGAACAGTGCCATCACGTTAATGGGAAGTGTCAAAACGGGTGTGAACGAGGTTATCAGGGAACCAATTGTACTGAAAGTAAATATATTTTATCTGTGGTGCAATAAAGACAAAGGATATTGTCATTAGAAAAAAAAATTGAAACAGAACACTTCTTACACGATTATGATTCACGTGAACTCTTTTGTGCCAAATAGTAAACTGTATTCGATGACATAAAAACTCAAATATTTAAAAATTCTCTGATGAAATTTGTGCCATTTAAAAATCCTCCACGATTAGCATTATTTACTCTCCTGCTGCTATATATTGTCTCGCCTGTCTTTAAGTGTGTCCAATCGGATTCTATGACAAAAACTGTGAGAAGAAATGTAGTCCGAATTGCCTCTACTCCAACAGATGTGACTCCAAATCCGGTGAATGTCAGGGGGGCTGCAAACCGGGATGGGAAGGTGTCTTTTGTGACAAAGGTGAATATACAGAGTATGGTATTAGAAATCCTATTTCATGGAAGAAAGATGTTAAATATAAGTACTTTGTGTCTATGAGCATATTTTGAGAAACAGTCTCAGGAATAAAATATATCTCTGATACAGTCCCTGGAAAGTTCTATTTTCCCACTTGAACGTTGAATGAACGCTGAACGAACTCTGAACGAAAGGTGAACGCAACTTAGTGAACGTGTGTAAACGATGAACGAACGCAGAACGCGAACGGAAACGGTGAACGAATGGTGAACGCAAGATGAACGATTTATTTGGAATTCCTCTGATCTTTTCCTTTCATTGAAACTATCCTATTCTATTCTAATGTCAGTTGCTAAAATATAAATCAACAATTCATAGATGAATAAATAAATAGATAAATAATTAGATAAAATAAATTTTACAAAATTTTCCTAAGAAAGACGATACATGCATATTAAGTGAAATAATTACTGTTAGTTTCTTAAGATATTTTCTGCACATACGAGGGTTGTCCCGTAAAATCATAGACAAGTTGTCTAGTGTAAAAAATAAACATCACTGCGTTTTGAAATTTTCACTATTATTTAGTACACATTTTAGTAATATGCACAGCAAATTTCAGATAAATATATGCATGAATAAACAAATTATGTGATTTTATGCCATGTATTGTATGACCTTACGGCGCATGGATTATAACGTCAAATGTCTAAAACAGCGTCACGTTTTATCTTTGCTGAAAATGAAGTTGGATAAGTCCGACTTAAATTTAGGAATTTCATTAATACACATTCTTTAGTTTCCATAAACAGCCGAAGAACCAATTGGCACCCTCATGCGATCTTCTGAAGATTTATCAGTAAGTTACGGACAATATTCTCACCATCATTCAAGTAATAGAAAATCTCATATCGACGGTCTACTGTGACATCGTCTTCTGCTATCACATTAGGAGTTTGTCCGTATGTGTTCAAGAAGAATACCGTCAGATATATCAGAAAGCAGTCCCAAGTTTTTCAGATATGTCTGTTACATTGCAAGCTCTACAGAGACACAGAAGGATTATCATTCGATCCATCGAACTTCGAAACTTCTGTGATGTGATAATTGCTAAAACAGATAGAAAATTATATCATACTGTTGTTTGAACTAATGAGAATCTTAAACATAATTTGCTTTTTGTTTTGTAAAACATGTATGAATTGCTGTACTAACAGATATTAAAAACTCTTTGTGTGTGTTTTTTTCAAAATGTTTTATAGATAATTGTGTTTTTATTAGAAAATATATTATAAACATAGATTGAAAGGAATAAATGAAGAATTTTTTCTTCTTAAAACTCTTTTTTTTTTTACCGAATCAATATGTTTTATTATGTAATCTCCAGTTTTGACTGCATATAAGGGCACCATATGATTTGTTATACCTGAAGGTCAAAGTGTTGCCTGAGGCCGCAGTTCCATAAATCATATGTTGCCCAAACCCCAGTCTTGAACTGGTTTGTTATATTCTTCACTTAAGATTTGAATTATCATTTACTTTATTTGGAAAATTTTGGCTTAATAAAAAGAAAGCAATAGCTGAGAAAGTGAAAATTGATATTAAAATCAAATAACAAAAATTTATTTCTCACAATACACACCCTCATCGTGTCTCTGTCTTTTAGATAATAAAAACAACAACAACTATTGCAGCTCTATTCTCCAGCTATTTCTGTGTCGCCGTTTCGGTCTCACAATTCTTTTTTGACTGGCAGGCCGGTCCACAGTGAGATTGGTAGACCGAGGTAGTAAACATTTCTTTTCTTTGACTTTTTATTAGTAATTAATATTTATTACTAATAAAGAGTCAAAGAAAATGTATTGAAAGATATTTATTATGGGTATAACAATTAATTCTTTTGATTTTATATCCTTGTATTTAGGGTTACTGTATTCTAAGCAAGATTTTCCTGCTTTCTATTATCGTTTGTCTTATATTTAGACGGAATAATGTGAATAACTTTTCTAGAAAGGATAGAGGAATTGTGCTATTTCACCTCAATATCTTGATGTGAAGAAACTGTTATGAATAAAATTTCAAATAAAGCCATTTATTTATAAGGAAAATCAGGGTAATTTTATCAATGTTTGGGAACCAAAACCCCTTAATTTTATGCATTATCAAGTTAATTTTCTTGAATAAAGAATGACTCAAAGACTAGCAGTTATTTCTCTTATACAAAAAAGGAGGAAAATATCTTTTTAAAAACTATAGACCAATTAGTCTTTCCGTCATGGATTATCAAATAAGATCCTCTATTTTTGCACGTCGATTAAATGATATTATATATTACAAATGAGATATGGACCACTAGCGTACTTTAATACTAAGATGAAACTTTTGTCAAAAAAATTGAAAATAACAACTTGAGTCATGTTTTAGTAAGTAAAAGAACAAGTTTCGCCACTTAGATTTAATTTTTTATTCAAATTTCACAAAAATGAAATGAAAAAAAATATTTGTAAGGATTAATAAGAATTACTTCCAAATGTCAGAATTAAGAACATCTGAGAAGATTTAAATTTTTTTTTATTCTTGAAAGTTATCATTCGCACCATTAATTGTAATAATATTAGGCCAATAAATATCTAATCCATGCATCCATTTCTTGTTTGTATCATCTGTCCTTATTATTAGACTTTTTTTTATTATTGTAAAGGTATTAAAAAAAGAAATTCTAAGTTGTTTTTTTTTTTATTTTGAAAAAGTGAATTGATTAATAAAATTATAGAAGGTGATCAAGCTGATAACATGTGAAAAGAAGTAAAGCAATAAAAAAAAACAAGCTTGCAATATGATACTGACATTAAAAAATATTGAATCTCTGGAATTTAGAAAATATTTTTTCTGTATTCATGATGATTCATTGTAAATATTTGTATATCTACATGCATTCTTCTTGGTTCTTTAACTTTTTTCTTGAAAGATAAACAGGATTTAACAGAAACAAACCAATCAGTAAATTGTCTAGGTAGATTAGAAAATGTTGATGAAAAGAAGAAGGAATATTACTTAATTTCAATTCTTATATTATGAAGTATTTGAAAACATTTCATGCTGTGGGGAAAAATTCAAAATATTCTTTTTTTTTTATTTAAGAAAATTGAAATGTTAATGTCTTCGAGAGAGGCTAGGCCCTAAGGATGTACAAATTGATGGAAGGTATTTTGAGATTGTGATGAATTTACCTCCCTTCTAGGTAGTATAAATAAAACTATATTAAAAATATAGCATACAAACGTAATGTTGTAAAATACCAATGAATTTCCCTATAATTATACAGAGTTTAATATTGTTTCGATCTTAAGTTCTTTGCTTGCACATATTATCTAAGCCTTCTGAGATATGCTACATGTATGCCTTTACAATATTATATATTTGTAAAGAGGCTAAGTAAAGGCCCTATCCCTGGTAACTGGAAAAATAAGGTTTGAAAAAAAAAAACATTTTTGGGGAGAAAGAAAGAAATAATTTTAAAAGGAAACACTAGAATGACAAAAGAATATACATACAGTACGATTAGGTGGGTTTGTACTGCGCGAGACATTTTAGAATTCTTACGCTTGTTGTTTGTTTGCTTTTCAATAAAAAAAATATAGCAACATATAATGAAAGCCGATGGTTACTTACCTTTAAAATTGAATGTTGCAAGCAGACCAGGGTCATTCATGTATATCATTCATCGGGAACGTCATTCTGTTAAGCACTATATTCAGCTTCTAAACAATTTCATTTGCTCTGGACCCTTTTTAACAATTTTTTTTTATTTCTTTCCTTTTATAATTACTTCGCCTGATTTCTTGGTGACGACAAACCCCCCAAAATCACCACCATGTTGATAAAAATATACTTAATTAGGATATTATTATCATCTTCTCTTTATTACAAAGGTTATTTTACGATAAAACATATTTCGCTCAAACGAAATTAATTTGTGGTTTTGGAACACTTAATTTCATGGGAAAATAAAATAGTTTATGACAACAAGTTTAGATATAAGTATTTTATTTTGTATTTGTTATATTGTTATTCAACTCAAGCATCTAGAGTTTACGCGTAATCTATTACAGGAAATGAAACATGACTCAGTGCGAGTAAATTTTAGCTGTCAGCCGCAGTTAACGCTGCATCATTCTGCATACCTCAGAATGCGCGCTTTTAATTGGTCTTTGAATATGTGTCGCCCCGGGTTTTTCCAGGGGTGTGAAACGTTTGCGGCGTTCCTTGATTGGGCTGCGCACTGCAAGGACGAATCAAATCCCGACCACTTACCTCCCACATTTTCTGTCAGAAACTCTAGATGCTTTTTTTTCTTAGGTGGCAACATATTTATCCCCACCTTTGCGAATCTATGGCATTTATTCAATCATATCATATGATGTATTTTTCTAAATGCCCATTATATAATATTATGTACTTTTGTGAATAAATGATCTTTCTACACAATATGGGTATTGTGTCTATTTTCGCAAACCAAGCTCGGACTCTGGCTGGATATAATTCATTAGTACTTGGTTGGCATAAATATTTTTCTGTCAAAAAAATATACCCTTTTAATCGAATTTATGACACTTTTGTAATTGAAAACGAAAACGAAGTTGAACATGTTTCGTCAATTTATATCAATCACTATAATTGTGGAATAATAATTTTCTAATGCATTTTCGTTTGAGTTTCCATTATCTGAAGCATATTCAATATAACAAGCATTTTAAGAGTATTGCATAAGCAATACAATTATCCTACCGTGATCCCTTTCTTTTTTTAGGTCATCTTATAAGACCCAGCATAGTTTATAGTTATGAAAAAGTACCCTCAAAATGTAGATATTTCGGTAATGACTTGTTTATGAATAGAAATTCTTGTAATAAAGACGATCTGCCTGAGAAGTGCCTTTTGTTTAATTTTCTGTCCAATCCCATGACTAGCAGTAGTTACACTAAAGTATCATTTATCATTTAAATGCACATTTCGAGACTCTATAGCTATATGTATTTGTCTCAATAAAATTTAAATTCATCCCAGCAAATATCAAATTGTATCTTACCTTTCAAATACGCCATACTTTTATTTTCAATATGCTTGATTGTTCATTGTAAAACTAAAAAAATACACACATTATATTTCACGAGACAAAGTACTTTAGTACATGTGCACAAAAGAATACATAATTAATATAATTTCGGTGCATGATTTAGAATTTGTCCATCAATCAATAGTCTGTATAGTCACAGAAGAAAAAAGAAAAGAATTAAAAATTTTAACCTCAAAATAAAGATATGAATGTTTCAAGGGATATAAATTAGCCCCAGACTCTTTCAAGCTACCATCCTAGATAGCATGACTATGTTGGGCCAACATTGGCAAAAGGTTGTATGGTTGGCGTTGGGGGAATAACGTTGGGCCAACGTTGGACCAATCTTACCATGCCAACCTTCTCGACCATGACAGAATTCCTATGTCGGCCCAACTTTGGTCCATACGCCCTTTAAGAAAGTGTCTTATCGAGTTGGTAGTAGTATGTTGGTCCAACGTTGGCCCGATGTTTGTAATACACTTATCAACGTAGTAGTATGTTGGCCCAACGTAGGCCCGATGTTAGCATGAGTGTCTTACGTTGGGACAACGATGGTTCTAAGTATTGATTTAGATGCACATTCTGAAATAATTAAGAGGACATTATATGTCCATGCTTTTAATTGGATGACTGTTTAGATCTGATATTTTCAACATTTTAACTTTGAGCATCTTAGCACCTAAGAGTGTTTTATTATATTTTTTTTAATTGTGCGCATGCATGCTTATCGATGAATTGCTGTACTAACAGATATTAAAAACTCTTTGTGTGTGTTTTTTTCAAAATGTTTTATAGATAATTGTGTTTTAATTAGAAAATATATTATAAACATAGATTGAAAGGAATAAATGAAGAATTTTTTCTTCTTAAAACTCATTTTTTTTTTTACCGAATCAATATGTTTTAGTATGTAATCTCCAGTTTTGACTGCATATAAGGGCACCATATGATTTGTTATACCTGAAGGTCAAAGTGTTGCCTGAGGCCGCAGTTCCATAAATCATATGTTGCCCAAACCCCAGTCTTGAACTGGTTTGTTATATTCTTCACTTAAGATTTGAATTATCATTTACTTTATTTGGAAAATTTTGGCTTAATAAAAAGAAAGCAATAGCTGAGAAAGTGAAAATTGATATTAAAATCAAATAACAAAAATTTATTTCTCACAATACACACCCTCATCGTGTCTCTGTCTTTTAGATAATAAAAACAACAACAACTATTGCAGCTCTATACTCCAGCTATTTCTGTGTCGCCGTTTCGGTCTCACAATTCTTTTTTGACTGGCAGGCCGGTCCACAGTGAGATTGGTAGAACGAGGTAGTAAACATTTCTTTTCTTTGACTTTTTATTAGTAATTAATATTTATTACTAATAAAGAGTCAAAGAAAATGTATTGAAAGATATTTATTAGTGTATAACAATTAATTCTTTTGATTTTATATCCTTGTATTTAGGGTTACTGTATTCTAAGCAAGAATTTCCTGCTTTCTATTATCGTTTGTCTTATATTTAGACGGAATAATGTGAATAACTTTTCTAGAAAGGATAGAGGAATTGTGCTATTTCACCTCAATATCTTGATGTGAAGAAACTGTTATGAATAAAATTTCAAATCAAGCCATTTATTTATAAGGAAAATCAGGGTAATTTTATCAATGTTTGGGAACCAAAACCCCTTAATTTTATGCATTATCAAGTTAATTTTCTTGAATAAAGAATGACTCAAAGACTAGCAGTTATTTCTCTTATACAAAAAAGGAGGAAAATATCTTTTTAAAAACTATAGACCAATTAGTCTTTCCGTCATGGATTATCAAATAAGATCCTCTATTTTTGCACGTCGATTAAATGATATTATATATTACAAATGAGATATGGACCACTAGCGTACTTTAAAACTAAGATGAAACTTTTGTCAAAAAAATTGAAAATAACAACTTGAGTCATGTTTTAGTAAGTAAAAGAACAATTTTCGCCACTTAGATTTAATTTTTTATTCAAATTTCACAAAAATGAAATGAAAAAAAATATTTGTAAGGATTAATAAGAATTACTTCCAAATGTCAGAATTAAGAACATCTGAGAAGATTTAATTTTTTTTTTATTCTTGAAAGTTATCATTCGCACCATTTATTGTAATAATATTAGGCCAATAAATATCTAATCCATGCATCCATTTCTTGTTTGTATCATCTGTCCTGATTATTAGACTTTTTTTTATTATTGTAAAGGTATTAAAAAAAGAAATTCTAAGTTGTTTTTTTTTATTTTGAAAAAGTGAATTAATTAATAAAAATATAGAAGGTGATCAAGCTGATAACATGTGAAAAGAAGTAAAACAATAAAAAAAACAAGCTTGCAATATGATACTGACATTAAAAAATATTGAATCTCTGGAATTTAGAAAATATTTTATCTGTATTCATGATGATTCATTGTAAATATTTATATATCTACATGCATTCTTCTTGGTTCTTTAACTTTTTTCTTGAAAGATAAACAGGATTTAACAGAAACAAACCAATCAGTAAATTGTCTAGGTAGATTAGAAAATGTTGATGAAAAGAAGAAGGAATATTACTTAATTTCAATTCTTATATTATGAAGTATTTGAAAACATTTCATGCTGTGGGGAAAAATTCAAAATATTCTTCTTTTTTTTTTATTTAAAAAAATTGAAATGTTAATGTCTTCGAGGGAGGCTAGGCCCTAAGGATGTACAAATGATGGAAGGTATTTTGAGATTGTGATGAATTTACCTCCCTTCTAGGTAGTATAAATAAAACTATATTAAAAAAAAATAGCATACAAACGTAATGTTGTAAAATACCAATGAATTTCCCTATAATTATACAGAGTTTAATATTGTTTCGATCTTAAGTTCTTTGCTTGCACATATTATCTAAGCCTTCTGAGATATGCTACATGTATGCCTTTACAATATAATATATTTGTAAAGAGGCTAAGTAAAGGCCCTATCCCTGGTAACTGGAAAAATAAGGTTTGAAAAAAAACATTTTTGGGGAGAAAGAAAGAAATAATTTTAAAAGGAAACACTAGAATGACAAAAGAATATACATACAGTACGATTAGGTGGGTTTGTACTACGCGATACATTTTAGAATTCTTACGCTTGTTGTTTGTTTGCTTTTCAATAAAAAAATATAGCAACATATAATGAAAGCCGATGGTTACTTACCTTTAAAATTGAATGTTGCAAGCAGACCAGGGTCATTCATGTATATCATTCATCGGGAACGTCATTCTGTTAAGCACTATATTCAGCTTCTAAACAATTTCATTTGCTCTGGACCCTTTTTAACAATTTTTTTTTTATTTCTCTCCTTTTATAATTACTTCGCCTGATTTCTTGGTGACGATAAACCCCCCAAAATCACCTCCATGTTGATAAAAATATACTTAATTAGGATATTATTATCATCTTCTCTTTATTTCAAAGGTTATTTTACGATAAAACACATTTCGCTCAAACGAAATTAATTTGGAACACTTAATTTCATGGGAAAATAAAATAGTTTATGACAACAAGTTTAGATATAAGTATTTTATTTTGTATTTGTTATATTGTTATTCAACTCAAGCATATAGAGTTTACGCGTAATCTATTACAGGAAATGAAACATGACTCAGTGCGAGTAAATTTTAGCTGTCAGCCGCAGTTAACGCTGCATCATTCTGCATACCTCAGAATGCGCGCTTTTAATTGGTCTTTGAATATGTGTCGCCCCGGGTTTTTCCAGGGGTGTGAAACGTTTGCGGCGTTCCTTGATTGGGCTGCGCACTGCAAGGACGAATTAAATCCCGACCTTTTACCTCCCACATTTTCTGTCAGAAACTCTAGATGCTTTTTTTCTTAGGTGGCAACATATTTATCCCCACCTTTGCGAATCTATGGCATTTATTCAATCATATCATATGATGTATTTTTCTAAATGCCTATTATATAATATTCAATATTATGAGATATGTACTTTTGTGAATAAATGATCTTTCTACACAATATGGGTATTGTGTCTATTTTCGCAAATCAAGCTCGGACTCTGGCTGGATATAATTCATTAGTACTTGGTTGGCATTAATATTTTTCTGTCAAAAAATATACCCTTTTAATCGAATTTATGACACTTTTGTAATTGAAAACGAAAACGAAGTTGAACATGTTTCGTCAATTTATATCAATCACTATAATTGTGGAATAATAATTTTCTAATGCATTTTCGTTTGAGTTTCCATTATCTGAAGCATATTCAATATAACAAGCATTTTAAGAGTATTGCATAAGCAATACAATTATCCTACCGTGATCCCTTTTTTTTTAGGTCATCTTATAAGACCCAGCATAGTTTATAGTTATGAAAAAGTACCCTCAAAATGTAGATATTTCGGTAATGACTTGTTTATGAATAGAAATTCTTGTAATAAAGACGATCTGCCTGAGAAGTGCCTTTTGTTTAATATTCTGTCCAATCACATGACTAGCAGTAGTTACACTAAAGTATCATTTATCATTTAAATGCACATTTCGAGACTCTATAGCTATATGTATTTGTCTCAATAAAATTTAAATTCATCCCAGCAAATATCAAATTGTATCTTACCTTTCAAATACGCCATACTTTTATTTTCAATATGCTTGATTGTTCATTGTAAAACTAAAAAAATACACACATTATATTTCACGAGACAAAGTACTTTAGTACATGTGCACAAAAGAATACATAATTAATATAATTTCGGTGCATGATTTAGAATTTGTCCATCAATCAATAGTCTGTATAGTCACAGAAAAAAGAGAAAAGAATTAAAAATTTTAACCTCAAAATAAAGATATGAATGTTTCAAGGGATATAAATTAGCCTCAGACATCCCAGATAGCATGACTATGTTGGGCCAACACTGGCAAAAGGTTATATGGTTGGCGTTGGGGGAACAACGTTGGGCCAACGTTGGACCAATCTTACCATGCCAACCTTCTCGACCATGACAGAATTCCTATGTCGGCCCAACTTTGGTCCATACGCCCTTTAAGAAAGTGTCTTATCGAGTTGGTAGTAGTATGTTGGTCCAACGTTGGCCCGATGTTTGTAATACACTTATCAACGTAGTAGTATGTTGGCCCAACGTAGGCCCTATGTTAGCATGAGTGTTCTTTTGTTTAGGTGTTTCATAGATGGGATATTTATATTGGGCTAACGCTGGCCCAATTATTATACTGCCAACTAAATGATGGTGTCAATTTTAGCTGCTGTGTCTTACGTTGGGACAACGATGGTTCTAAGTATTGATTTAGATGCACATTCTGAAATAATTAAGAGGACATTATATGTCCATGCTTTTAACTGGATGACTGTTTAGATCTGATATTTTCAACATTTTAACTTTGAGCAGCACAGCACCTAAGAGTGTTTTATTATATTTTTTTGAATTGTGCGCATGCATGCTTATCTATTTTAAATAAAACCCTTAAAATTATGATTTTTTTTCATGAGCGTTGTATTCATGAGAATTTAGAGAAGATTGAATAAGTTCTCAGGAACAGGATGTGAATGAAGCCTACATAAACATAAATCAAAATGACTCAGCTTTATAATTAAATTGAAATAAAAGTTAGGCGTTCGCTAAAGCTTGGAGAGTCGCGCGGCGATTAAAACACCAAACTGTGGAGTGAACTGTCAGATTCAATTGCTCACTGGTGGTGATAGACTGAAAATGCAGGGCAAGTAAGAAGAAGTCAAATTTAAATTTGTCGTGCTTAAC
>PRKT01000572.1:32319-61335 GCA_003671525.1 Saccostrea glomerata | reverse complement strand
GACGTTTGTGGTTACCCATGATGTATCCACTGACTAATTATCATATCCCTATAACTTATAGTTGCTGGAATATAGGTCTTCACCATAAATTATCATGAAAAAACTAAGTCCAACTTAAGGAAAAAATACGGAAAAATTTGAATTTTTTTTTTCAAAATCATACTTGGGATATAAATTTTTATCCATACTGAATATTGTGTCCAAATTTCAAGAAGACTGAATAAAATTTGAGAAAGTTATTGCAGTTTATAAAACTTTGACATTTGGGTTAACCAAAAGTTGGACGCCGACGACGACGACGACGGAATCTATGGTCGCTATGTCTCGCTTCGCGACATTCGTCGCAGGCGAGACAAAAACAGAGACATACTTTTCGTAATAATGTTTAATTGATATCGTAATTTTGCGGTAACTTGCAATCATGTCTCTGATAATGCTTGCACTTACACAAATTAACAAAAAATAGATTGCCATCTTGCAAAAATGTGAAGCAAGTCTGCAGTAAGCATAGTTGCAAGCTCTCTGCGTTGAAACTCAAGAAATCATGACATCCTTTTATAATCTGCATGAAATCCTGTGTTCGAAACAAGTTGCAACAAGCGTACATCTAACCTATACCATGCATGAGCTTTGCTGCAGGTTTAAAGCAAACACTGGATTTGCTTAATATGGACACCTTTTTTGTAACAAGTATTACTGCAAACATCGCTGTTAAATGGGCTGGTGTCGCAGTACAGCTCAACGCACTTTTTAAGCTCACATGGTTTTTCGCACAAATTAAGGTCACATTGTTATGATGTAATATTGTGTATCAAGACAACAAAATACATTTTAAAAGTATTCGTTTACATAATTTGAGTTTTAATTCATCTACTGAACCATAATTCACACAAATCAATTGGTAGAACTTTGATATATTTATGACTGAAAAATAACAACTCATTTGAATTTATGTGGGTCTTGCCAATTGCATCTGTTTGGCTGCTTTCTAAGTGAAAAAAGGTGGGATTTTTCAGGGTCAACTTCTAAAATCTAGAATCATGAGAAATTCATCCCACTGCAAAATTTTAACGTTTCAAACCGTAAATGCAGAAGAATTTTCCTTTTCATAGAAGGAATTTACTGTTCACAAAAATACACAGTACTTCATTATCCTACCATTTAGTGAGGTTTTCTTCTGCAATGTTATTCCAATTCGGCGCTGCATTTCGATTAAACCAAGAGGAGTATGGTAAATGAGCAAAGGTTTTTTAAAAATACTCACCTTGAAAAATAAACTTTAAAATTTTCAACTACATTGTTTCAAGGAAAGCTCGTTTTATACAATTTGTAAAAAACCTATGGTAGAAACGTATAGTAAAAACATCCTACCATTTATTTATAAAATCCTCTTTGAAACATCAACTTTGGAAACTTTAGATAATAATTTTAAAGGACATTTATGCTTGACATTATATATGTAATATAACGAAGGGCTATGTCATTGTACTGCAGTTCAAAACTGGTAATTTTCATTACAACAATGTGACCTTAATTTGTGCGAAAAACCATGTGAGCTTAAAAAGTGCGTTGAGCTGTATATGCTGGCACGAAAATACCCCTTACTGCTCAATGGCAGCTCTCCATCGGGATGTGGTATGGTCTCCATATCTACATAGGAGTGAAAAAGACTTGAGAGGTACGTTAAACAACATAAATACAAATGTGACACACATGCAACAAACAATACACAATTCATCATTAACATGTAAGATATAAAATGCATCCATGATTATTTCTGATATACAACTGAAAATATATACAATTGTTAAATGTTTGGAATAAAAATATTTTCAAAAATAATGATACTAATGGTTTTGCAGTTGCCATAGAAACGGATGTTGGAAATTTGGGGGAACATCTACTTGTTCATTTTTAATTCAATTCAGAATACTGTAAGTGATAAATATGTGATAGGCGACATATAGAACGAAAATTACGTTACTATTATTTTTGCTTGACCTATCAAAACCTTGTGTGAGGTTTTTATTGATCTTATCTATCGATGATAAGTTGTTCACCATAACACCGTAAGACAACGTCGAAATTCGGTCAAGTATTTTTTTTTGAAAATTGTAGAGAACACTGTGAGTTAAACGCATAAGCTAGTAATTCAGGCAGAACAAAAATACCTCTCTTCCAATGGTGTGACAAATTTAAGGAAAGTAGAACTTCCTTGGAGGTAGATGATAGATGTGTCCGCATTTTGGAGGGTCATTTTACATAACATACAACTGAAGCGTTAATGGACGTGGTCTGCCAACGTAATGGGCTTGACATGATACAAAGTGCATTGACATTAATTAATTTGTAGTAGACACTCGTATGAAGAGAGGCCGTTCATTCATTGTAGCCATTTGATTCATTTAAAAATGATAGAACACAATGCTATGATTATGTCTATTACGTTAAGTAGTCTACTTGAAGAATTATTGTAATTAATTGGTTTTTCTATAAGCAATTTCTGATTGGTTACAAGAGTAACAAAGTTGTAGGGTTGATTGCCATGCCTATAGAATGCTTCTTTTAAACAAGAACTAGCGACTCGGTAGTTAGTTATCCAGCAATAAGCAGGAGATGAAATACGAATATATTCATTTTGTTAGGTCATTATTTACACGGCGGGTGTGACGATTTTGCAGGGGATGCTCACTACCCCATCGTACCTGATTCCACCTCCTATGTTTTAGAGATCCTTAGTTTGTTTTTGCTTTCAATTGTTTTTATGAATAGAATTTTGAGAGTGCATACTTTTGTTAACTTCATATATTACACGAATGACCTGTAGATATTGTGTGAACAAATCAAATATAATTTCTCGTTGAACAAATTTCAAACAGTATTTTTTTGAACGAAAAATATACTTGTTCTGACAAAAATAAATGCTGGTTTAACCAGATGCGTTACCTTTTGGTCAGACAAATTAGAATAAGATACTTGGCTTTTTGATTGATTGTATATTGTTTAACGTCCCTCTCGAGAATTTTTCACTCATATGGAGACGTCACCGTATGCCGGTGAAGGGCTTCAAATTTTGACCTTTACTCGGCACTCAGGGCCATTGAGCAGTGAGGGATCTTTATCGTGCCAACGCCTGCCACTGACAAGGAGCATCGGTTTTTATGGTCTCATCCGAAGGATCCGCAACTTTTACCTCAAAGTGCCGAGCACAGTTGCTACCCATTTTATCGACCAGGTCAGTCGCGGCCGAGATACGAACTCACGACCTCCCGATCACGGAGCAAGCGCTCTACGACTGAGCTACCGGGAACGGTCTTGGCTATTTGAAAAGAAGCATGCAATTATTAAAGGCTTCTTTTCTTGTGATTATGAGAATTTTCTAGAATCAACAAACATAGTTCATGATATAGAATACCTGAATAAAGTATACGTTTTGGGCAGGTTAGGAGGGTCTAAATTACATTTTCTATTCTATTTCCCATTGTTTCCCAGCCCTGTATTTGCTTAAATTATACTCATTTGAAAATACCTGCATCAGCACTCTTTTTGGGCATTTACAATTGATAACAAATGCTTTATCTTCATAAGTTTCATAAGTGACAGACGATACGAACTAAATATTGCATTTGTGTTATAAAACAATGAAGTAAATTTTAAATCTATGTTTTTTTTTGATTTACTTATTCAAGCATGTTTGGGTTGTTATTTCCATGATATTTATAAAAATGTTTATCTCATCTATACTTAAAAATGAATGAATGGTCTTATCAAAAATCATTATAATCAGTAACTAGTATTGCAAACTAGCTTTTGAAATATATCTATTTTCCTCTCTACGAAATAATATTTTACTGTAAGAAAAAGACGTAAAAGATGACAATTGGTTTCATACTCTTTAAATGCCTTTTTATAAAAATAAGTGTAATATTTTATGTTAAGTGATGGAATCCACTTTAAATGTGATCCATTTACCTAATAATTTAATAAAAATTGATTTTTCCCCTTTACCTGATGATGACAAAGAACTACAGGACAGGCGTTACCCATCGACAGGTAACGCTTACTTTTCCATGCCAACTGATCCCACTTCTGATGTTTTGGAAGTCAGAGTTTTCTGTGCTCTCACTTTGTATTGTTTCAGTGGATTCTTGACCTTAATGATTTTTCGTTATCTCAATACTTTAAGTTCTGTATATTCTCTCTTATCAGAGAAATGAAAATCTTGCAAAGAAAACTACCTTCGTTTATAAACAGCTACCGTTTTTGAATGAAATATGATTTGAGTAATCCTACAATTATTGACTATATGTACTTTAAAATGAAGTAGAAACAGGAAACCACGAATTATTTGGGAAAAGCTTTAATAATAAGACCACTTGAATAAATAGGAAACTCATTAAACAAATGATATAATACTCATAAATGTGAATGAAACTCACTGTATTGACGGCTCTAATTCATTGTTCAGTTAGAAAAAAATGATACAGATTATTGCTTTTATTGTGACATTTCAGAAAATTATTTTTCATTCAAATGCATATGGTAAATAGAAAATTAGGCTAGTTTAATTCACTTCTTTCCTTTTTCGATGTGTTTCTTGCAATTAGAGTTGTCTCACTGATTTTATTTTCATGTTTGAATTTCAGAAAACATTGCCTTGAATAAACCGTGCTGGCAGAGTAAGCAATATACATATTATCCAGGAGATCCTAGAACACATGCGAGTAATGGCGTCGACGGATTAAAAAAGGACCTCTCAGCTACAGGTGGACAATGCGTCATATCTGGTAACAATCTTCGCACTGCCACCTGGTGGGTAAATCTAAAATGGATTCTCAGCATACATCACATCACAATTTACTACAGGACGGAAAATATTAAGTAGGGTAAGTTTTATTACCGCTAATAAACATTTTTGACAAAAATAATTTTTAGGATTATGTATGTTTGATGTTGACATAAACAGGGTTATCCTGTATCTTAACATTACCTTTAAACGTTGAAGAAAAAAAGACATTGGTAATGGTAATGGTAAACTAATAGCATAGCTTTATGATAAACGTTCTTCTTTAACTTTTCAATCGTCAACACCCCTTACTTAAGGAGCAAAATACCATGACCTCCATACATACATGTATCTCCCAGTTGATTAGATTCGCAAGAGCATGCTCTACGTATAAGCAATCTCTGAAACGAAGTAAGTTTTTGACAAACACGTTGATGAAGGAAGAATATCCGAAGTCTCGTTTAAGGTTATAATTTTGTAACTTCTATAATTTATACAATGACCTCGTCAGCGAAAACGATATTTCAGAGTGTCAAATACTGACTGGTTCTTTACATTCTAATTGTTAGGCTATTATTTACACACTTTGAGTTATCGACCAATTTTCCCCGTTCTTTCCTGATTATGTAAAGGAGGACAGGGCGGATGTGACCGGTCGGCGGGGGATTCTTATCCGTCCATGGCACCCATCTCTGATGTTTTAGAGGTCCGTACGTGTTTGCTCTGGTCCAATATTTGTATTGCTTAATGGACTTTTGAGCTTGCATTTGTTGTCTCCATATATTTGATCATACTCTTTCTAGAACATATCCTAAATTTTAATACAAAACGACGTCTTTAGTGTTATAGAAAAAAAAGTGTATCAAAAATGTTAAAAGTCATAGATATGTTCAAAAATACATGTCCGCTTTCAAATATATAAAACATATATTATTATTTCACCTGAACGGGACCATGCCTGGAAATGACAGGTATAAGAGTATCGGAAAACTTTAATTCAAGCAAAAAACGTTAATATTTTTAATGCATGCTTTTAACATTTTCCCTCAGTTTAAAATCTCATCTTCATAAAATATTTTGTTTTTTCAACAATCTTGTATCTTTCTGGGAGGCTCATATCTATCTATGCATAATTTAAGATTAAAAATATTTATATTCCAGGTCCAAGTAATGGATTTACAGCACGCTTTCTAGGTTTTTACTTATATGTATCTAACACAACCTACAGAAATGACGGTTACCTTTGCTTTCACGACACAAACTACACCAGGTCCACCATTCCGCCTGTTGTAAACATAAGTTGTCCTGTACATGGACAATACGTCATTTACTATAATGAAAGACTACAAGGAGTAAAATATCCAGCTGACTACTCTTCTGATGCACACGCTGAAGTGTGTGAAGTGGAGGTCTACGGTATGTAGCCGAAATTCACACCGATAGGCATGTTTACATGTGTATGAAAATAATGTAAGTTGTAATGTAATGTAAGGGGTGAGTAATTACTTCAAAAAAGTAAAATTCAGAAGAAAGCCAAGAACGAGATTTCAAACATGAATTAGATAAAATAAATTTTACAAAATTTTCCTAAGAAAGACGATACATGCATATTAAGTGAAATAATTACTGTTAGTTTCTTAAGATATTTTCTGCACATCTATGTAATTAATTAAGAAATAAATTAGATGCTTGTTTTCTTATGTCTTAATAAATTTCATCGTAACCCAAGATTGTCTCTGATTGTTTTTCTCGTTCAAAATACTTACTTTGATTTTTTTGAATTAAACATACATATTGATAACTTATACAAAATAAACTGTAGGGAACATCGATTCACTTGCTATCAAGATTTTTTTACGCATCCCAAAAATTGCTTGGTCTTCATATGCATCAATAATCGTATCCGATTATCAAAGTATCTAAGTGTGTTTCGTTTATGCTTCCTTACTAAACTTAATGACTTGATAAACTAATAACCCAACATTAGGACAATAACTCGATAATTTACAATCATCTATTTGACTTATCTTTAACAATACAGTGGATGTTGTTTATCTTACATACTTTTAATTTTTTGTCATATTTTTGAGTAAATATAGACACATTTTAATTTGTCATGCATTTTTGATAGTATGATTTGCATTTATGTTTATGCATTAATTGGACAAAATCATTGATTCTTCTTGTTAAAGACTGCAACGCTAAGAATGGAACGAACTGTAACATACAATGTGGACATTGCCGAGGAGGAGCTGTGTGTAATCAGATTAATGGCGTCTGTCCGGATGGATGTGCTGCTGGATACATGGGAGAAACTTGTAGAAGAGGTTGTTAATTCCTGACATATTTCAACCGCTTATGATAAAACGCATTTTAATGATAGAAATACATGTATCAGCGAGCTCTGCAATGTAATGCTTATTGATATGAATGATTACATCTATATTGTTGACATATTCTCTACCACCAATGCTTAATACCCGCTCTATGAAAGAATTATAAGAATGTCAATAACGAGAATGTTAACTTTTAGTGCAATAAATTATTACAAGATTGTCTCATGTTTACTAATATATCTCATTGTATATTTTTTTTATATCCTACAGTTGTGAACGTCACAATGGTTTTTTTGTTGGAGAATGACGAAGTAAAATAAAGTTCCTCTCTCTGTATATTATTGAGTGTTTTTATCCCCTCGCCATTGCTTGGGTATAAGGACACAAAAATCATATCCAAACACAAATCATGAAAATCCTATATGTACACAAAATGAGTAAAAGTGTTAATTTTTTTCATGGCAGAATGCGACAGTGGTTGGTATGGTTTGAATTGTAAGCAGAAATGTAGTGCATATTGTAACGATACTGGAGTTTGTGATCACGTGACTGGCTCCTGTAAAGATGGTTGTAAAAGTGGATGGCAATGTGTAAATTGTTTTGAAGGTATGATGTCACTTTATTTCTTTGTCATTTTTTTCTGATCAATCTATATTTTATCAGATTTTCTGCAGTTTTTATTCTCTACGCCAAAATATTATAATCGTAATGAGTGTATATAATTATTTAGTTATATTTGATTATTAAATTGATTATTTTTCATTTTGTGTTGGTCATCTCTGTGTATCTTTGAATCACATTTCATTTACAGTAGAAGCAAACGTAACTGGTAAAATAGAATATGTGAATTTAGCCAGCACCTGCGATGTATCCCATGTGTTTATATCTCTATTTTGTATCAGTATTGTGGGCAGCTTTTTGTTGACTGGGTATATAATCTACCTACGGTACGTTTAAGTTTTTTAAGTTCTCGAAATGGAGGTACACTCACTTTATATATAGATGTTACGCATACGCTGAACGATGTAAATTTCTCGAGAATGGAAGGCCATGACTCAGGATTTCATGCTGTAATAAACATGATAAACATAAAAATACTCTTTTCATGTCATCTGACTAAACTCATTTCATTTCATGGACTGGCTCCCCTTTGTGGCCTTAAGGGATTGGGCCAAATTAACTATTTTTGTCATTTTGGACCGTTTTGCAATCTTTAAAAAATCCTTTTTTTTCTTTATCTTACATGACCTATAAGGTAATGCTTAGGTGACCTATAAGGCCCATTTGCCTCTTGTTCGTATCAGCAAAATTGCTGAACAGGATGTGATAGAGTATATGAAAAGGAATGTTTTATTTTCTATTCCATAAAATATACTATTGATTCATGTATTGGAGAAGTCTATTAAGTAATGACATGAAGAAAAGTGACATTTTATCTTATAACAGGCGGAAAATGAGTCAACAACCAACGGTCAATAATTCACAGGAAGACTGTGATAAATCTTTAACTGTCGAGAGCGGACCCCAGAGAGAAAAGACGTACGATTCCCTTAGTAGCAATACCAGTCGTGCTGACGAGAAGGAAGAAGAAATCGACATGCCATTGCAAACAGCCTAGTGTACTGTATGTGTACAAAAAAAGCATGCTTCATATTTCAGCGGCTTGGATGCTTTGATAATTCATAAATATCGCTATGAAATCATTTATAGTAAATATAATACACGATATACAATACAGACACCTGTAGCGCTATTTCAGGAATACATCAACAACCCCATATGAAGTGATTACGCCAAGTTCAATGCACGTACAGTAAATCATGATACAGTAATAAAGATTAATGTTCCATAAATGAATTACACTGTTTTCTACAGCAGCATACATAATATCGACTAAAAAATCATTCCTGGTCGCTTCAGCTGATCAAAGTTAAATGTGTGAAGAGGGGTACAATACGAGATGAGTTGGCATACAGAAACAGTTTTGAATACTTCGTGCGATTACCAAGTGTATTAAATGTAAATATGCATCTTTTATTTCTTTGAAATTGTATTATTTAAAACTGTGACTTTAAATAACCATTTTATAGGTCTGTGTAGCAGATACAGTTATTTCATTTTTTATGAACAACTCACCATGATGTGTTGATTAATCTATCTAATCATGTAATTTGTATCTATATATGAATAAAAGGAACATAAAGTTATTTAAACTAAATGTGTTGAATTTTCTTTTATCATTGGTCAAAAGGTAACACGAGAACTTCACAGGAACAATGAAAAGGATGAGAGGTTCATAGAAAATGTATTTTTTTTTACAATTATCAAAATTTACTGGGTCTTGTAATTTGCATTAGATATCTAAAAGTCGTATTATTTTATTTTTTGTTTTTGAAAAGGAGTATGAAATTATTCGATGCTAAGGAATGATGTAAAGAATACAGAGAGAAAAATAAATAGCAATATAATTTGAAGAATATGAATTAAGAGAAAACAAAATAGGGGTATATTCTACATACAAGTTAATAAACTGATTTAAAATGAGTTTGGTCCTTTTCATTCACTTAAGAATTTGAATTGATTAATAACGAAATGAATTAGCGTTCAAGATATATTTTAGGAGCTTAAGTATAACGAGCAAATAAAGATATTATTCACAGTCGCATTTTTTTTTCAATTGGGAGTGATCCACTGAATACAAAGACTTCAGGTCTATGGTAGTTTGAAAGGGCTGATTTAAAGTCCCTTGTACAACATTACTATCTTTACTTCGAGGTTAAAAGTTTTTAATTCTTTTACTTATGTGATTGTACACATAATTGATTGATGGACAAATTCTAGATCATGCACCGAAATAATATAAATTATATGTTCTTTTGTGCACATGTACTAAGTAATTTGTCACGTGAAATATAATGTGTGTATTTTTTCTAGTATTACAATGTACAATCAAGCATATTGAAAATAAAAATTATGGCGTATTTGAAAGGTTAGATAAAATTTAATATTTGCTTAAATTGGTTGAATTTAAATTTTATTGAGAAAAATAGCTGTAGAGTCTCGAAATGTGCATTTAAATTATAAATGATACTTTAGTGTAACTACTGCCAGTCATAGTATTGGACAGAAAATAAAACAAAAGGCGCTTATTAGGAATATCTTTCTTTGTGAGGCAGATCGTCTTCATTACAAGAATTTACATTCATGAACAAGTCATTACCAAAATATCTATATTTTGAGGGTAGTTTTTCATTCAAACTTTTCTGGGTTTTCTAAGATGACCTAAATAAAAAAAGGGATCCCGGTAGGAGACTTGTATTGCTTATGTAATACTCTTAAATTGCTTGTTATATTGAATATGCTTCAGATAATGGAAACTCAGACGAAAATGCATTAGAAAATTATAATTTCACAATTATAGTGAATGAGATAAATTGACGAAAAATGTTCAACTTCGTATTTCGTTTTCAATTACCAAGGTATCATAAATTCGATATAAAAGGATATACGTTTTAGCAAAAAATGTAAGTGTTCCAAAAGCACAAATTAATCTCGTTTGAGCGAAATGTGTTCTATCGTAAAATAACCCTTGTAATAAAGAGAAGATGATATTAATGTCCTGATTAATTATATTTTCATTAACATGAAGGTGATTTTTAGGGGTTTATCGTCACCAATTAATCAGGCGAAGCAATTACAAAAGGAAAAAATAAAAAGAAAAACATGTTAAAAAGGGTTCAAAACAAATGAAATTGTTTGAAGCTGAATATAGCGCTTAACAGAATGATGTTCCCGATGAATGGTATACATGAATGACCCTAGTCTGCTTGCAACAATCAATTTGAAAGGTAAGTAACCATCGGCCTCATTATACGTTGCTATATTTTTTTATTCATTGGTATTTTACAACATTACGTTCGTATGCTATATTTTTAATATAGTTTTATTTATACTACCAAGAAGGGAGGTATATCCATCACCATCTCAAAATATCTCCCATCATTTGTACATCCTGAGGGCCTGGTCCCAAGACCATAAACTGAGAACACACTTAAGTAAAAATTTAAAACCGGTATAACTTTTGAAATAACATTGATAATGAAACGAAATTTAGATCATGTATTTGAATTTAAATGTTATAGAGAATTGCAATTTTTAAGCAAATACGACAAGCAAAACTCAAGATATTAAAAATCAAAATTTTGACTTAAGTATATCTATTCTCAGTTTATGGTCTTGGGGCTTGGCCTCCCTCGAAGACATTAACATTTAAATTTTCTAAAAAAAACAAAGTTAACTGTATTTTCCCCACAGCATGCAACGTTTCCAAATACTTCCAAATATAAGATTTAAAATTAAGTAATATCTCTTCCTCTCTTTCATCAACATTTTCTAATCTTCCTAGACAATTTACTGACTCGTTTGTTTCTGTAAAATCCTGTTTATCTTTCAAGAAAAAAGTTAAAGAACCAAGAAGAATGCATTTAGATATATCAATATTTATGATGACTCTGCATGAATACAGAAATAATAGTTTCAGAGGTTTGTTCGAGAGATTCAGTATTTTCTAATGTCAGTATCATATCGCAAGCTTGTTTTTTTTTTTATTGTTTTACTTCTTTTCACACGTAATCAGCTTGAACACCTTCTATATTCTTTTTAATCAATTCACTTTTTCAAAATTAAAAAAATACGAGGGTTGATCCAAAAGTAATGTCACAGTGTCCATATCTTTTATATTTGGCGTCATATTATCAAATATAAGATACCAAAAGATGCACAAATATAAATCTAATTAAACTTTAATTTTTCATTCAATAATGTTTAACTGAATTTATTTTATAGATGTTTAAAACATATAAGATAGGGGGTGTCGCCGCGTCAAAACCGAACGTCACAAATTAAAGTGTACTTTTTTAGCATAAAAAAGACAAACACATTAAAAGGCATCTTTTAAAAGCGCCTAAACACAAAATACTTTAAAAGACAAAAATTTACATCATTTTCTAGTCTTAAATTGAAAATTATATGACATCACTGCTATTTTTGCTGAAAAACATCGTTGATTTATTCCGGTGCATTGAAAAAAGGAAATGTCAAATTGGACAAAAAAGCCCAAACAAACTGTAATGCATTTTTGCTTCAAAATGGAGAAATCGCAAGTAGAGACAGTTACGTTGATTCACCAGACTTTCGGAGGAAAGAATTTAAATAAGAGACTTGTTTAGATGGTCTCAGCGATTTTGGGTGGGTGATGGTTCATTGAATGCTAAGCAAATGACAAGAAAACCGAAAGGTGGGAGGGCGGACGAAAATGTTCAATGGTGTGTGACGTTGTCAAAAAGACAGACGGATAGATCGATATGTGAAATTTTAGGTTGGTCTTTTACTACTGTTCAATGAATTTTGACAGAATTAATTATGAAAAGAGTAAGTATACGATGGGTACCAAGGGTAAGAAAGTGAAATTTGTGAACTTGTTCGTGGATATCAAATCTCAAATATTTATTTAATGAAACGAAGGGAAGCGTTTAAATGTATGACGGCGAGTATCCGTCATATGACGTTATTTAGGTGCGGCGACTACCATAATCGCACGTTGTATATAATCCAATATTTTGAAAAGTATAGATCATGTTGAATTGAAATTTTCAGGTCTGATTTGAAATAAATGTAGCTTGCATCATTTGTAATTTTGTTGTTTTACGTCGACGGGTAGCGATTTTATCGAAGTTGTGACATTACTTTTGGATCAACCCTCGTAGTGCTCAATGGCCCTGAGTGCCGAGTATAGGTCTAAATTTGAAGCCCTTCACCGGCATACGGTGACGTCTCCATATGAGTGAAAAATTCTCAAGAGGGACGTTAAACAATATATACAATCAAAATAAAAAAAAAAAATAGAATGCCTTCTTCTTTTTTTTTTATACCTTTACAATAATAAAAAAGTCTAATAATAATTACAGATTATACAAAACGAGAAATGGATGCATGGATTTAAATATTTATCGGCCTAATTTTATTGCAATTAATGGTGCAAATGATAACTTTCAAGAATAAAAAAAATTGTAAACCTTCTCAAATGTTCTAAATTCTGACTTTTGGAAGCCATTCTTATTAATCCTTACAAATGTCTTTTTTTCATTTAAAATTCCCTTTTTGTGAAAATATGAATAAAAAATTAAAAACTAAGTGGTTGAAACTTATTCATTTTACTCACTAAAAATAGAGGCTTTTATTTAATAATCTATGATGGAAAGACTTAATGGCCTATAGTTTTTAAAAATATATTTTCCTCCTTTTTTGTATAAGAGAAATAACTGCTAGGTGTAATGTGATGTATGCTGAGCATTGATGTCAGGTTTACCCACCAGGTGGCAGTAGAAAGATATTCACTGGATCTGACGCATTGTCCTCCAAGATGTGATAGGTCCGTTTTCAGTCCGTCCATACCATTGTATATAATTACTTGCATCGGTTTTACTGTCATTCCGATAAAGTAAATATTGCTTACTCTGCCAGGACTGTTTTTTCAAGGCTATATATGTTTTCTGAAATAAAAACATGAAAATAGAATTAGTGGGACAAATCTCGTGGTAAGAAACATATCGAAAAGGGAAAGCAGTAATGTAAATAAAGTTACAATTTACTGTATGCATTTGATTGGAAAATAATCTTTTGAAATGCCAAAAATAAAGCAATGATCCGTAACATAGTTCTGTTGTCATTCAATTTATGAATAATTGAAAGATCTGTTAAAATAATTAGTTTTATTCTCATTCATTAGTATTCTACCATTTTTTAATGAATTTCCTATTTATTTTAAGTGAAGTGATTATAGATTTTTTTCCAATCAATTTGTGCTTTGTATTTCCTCTTTCTACTTCATTGTCAAGTAGTTATTGTGAATCGTTGTACAATTACTGGTACTCAAATCATATTTCATATAAAATTAAGTATTTTTCAAAAATAAAAGTCATTTTCTTTTTCAGATTCCACATTCCTCTTTTTAAGGAGAATATAACAGAATTTAAAATATTGAGATAACGAACAGTGATTAAGCTTATAAATCCATTGCCATTTAAACAATACGAATTGGAGCACAGCAAAACGGACCACTTAAACATCAGAAGTGTGCTCTTTGACATTATCACTTAACAAACAAAATCAATTTTCTTTTTTTTATCAGTCATATATGGGTAACATTCAAGATGGAATTTTTGGATTCCAATAATAATTTACATTAAAAATTGAAAAAAAAACATTCTTTTAAAATAATGTTATCTTCTGTACGTCGGCTTTCTACAGTAAGATATAATTTCCTAGGGAGAAAAATATTTTAAAGATATATAAAAGAAAATTCCAAAAGCTAGTTTTCAACCAGTTACTGGTTATACACGATTTTTATTATGAAAACAGCCATCCAAGCATATTAAAAAGTAAAATGAAAGAACAATTAACACGAACATTGATTTCAACTTTGATACTTTGCTTTATAACATAGATGTAATTTTTGTTGTTATCATCTGCACAAGTATATCTATTTCATTGTATATGCCAAATAAGAGTGTTGATCCAGAGACCGACTTCCTATAAGAAGAATGATAGTAAGCTCAAGGGTTGACATTCAGTACGAAATAGAATTTAGATCCTCATAACCTGCCAAAACTTGAACCAGTGTTTCTAGATAAGGTTCTTATCATTGCAACATATTAACTGTTGTAATTATTACATGGAAACAATCATTACGAAAACCATTCTATTATGCTATCTTAATGCTATGTGTAACCGATATCTTTTATACGGCTCACAACTTGTCAACCTTTTCATTTTTCTTCATTGAAAATATGTGTCAATTTTTCAAGTATTTGAAAATGCATAACATCGTAGGTTATGGGGTGACGTTACTGTCAAAAATGTGCGTTCTGTTTTTAGGGTTTATTCGGTATGCAATGTTTGTTTATCCCATCAGAAGCCGTTTGTACGTTACTTCTACCTCAATCATCATCTTTGCTATTGTGTCGGTCTTACTCAGCTCCGCATACGGATATACTATTGTATATTTCTTATGGTCATTGAGCATGTCACGTCAGTTAATCCTTTTCATTTGTGATGACATTTTTCTACTTTTTGTTTCTCTTATTCTACATACTGTGCTATTTTACAAAAGATTACGAACTGCAAAATCATCTACAGCCGCCGGTAATTTGAAGATCAAAATGACCATAATTGTATCAATTATTTTAACGCTGAATTGCTTAAGCTCCATTTTAAATATCACATACAATTTGAAAGTTTATATGTTACAAAAGTACTCACTAGGATTTCCCGAATTACTTTTTATTACAGAAGCAAGTTTGCTGTTTTCTGTCAGCAACTTTATGAAAATAACTGTTCATTCTGTTAATCCTTTTCTTTACTTTTTCACCTCTCCTCCAATGAAAAGATTGATAATATTCTGCTTTACATGCAGAAAAAGGGACAATCCGGGGATGACTTAAATTTACCTGTTAATTTCCAGAAATATACTGTTTATTTGGTTAGATAATTTAAATCTTCTCCAGAAAAACGTAAAAAAAATGTTCTGATCTGTATTTGTTTTAAATTAAAAAAAATCACACATTTATATGGCTTTTTTTTTTTTTAATAAGAGACTATCAGTGTCGAGATATGTAAATCTCCTCTGGCAAGTGGTGGTGTCTTCTTCGGAGTGAAATATTTTTTAGAGGATCTTTCAACCGAAAAAAGTACCTAGTTGTATTATATAGGCAAAACATTTTTTTAAATTAAGCAGTACAACACTTGTAGGTTTTTGTTACAAATAAATAAAATGCTACTAAAATGTACCTATTTACCTGTCCTTCAGTCGACTGAATTGTAACTGAAAAATCAAGGAAAGGTCACTGGAACGGATTTTTTCAATGATCATTCAGTTGGAATTCCATCGATGAATGTTGTAACTTCATCCTATGAACAGCTTTAGTGAGCCTGCTTAGCATAAAAACGTTCGTAAATATTCTTTATGATTTACGAAGACCGAAATAAGTGTTAGCATCTTACTACTACTAGTTTTCGTATCTGATAAAAAGTTACAGGTACTGTATACATGAACTTCCTTACTCAGTTAAATAATCGTTAGTGCAACTGCACTTCATTATAAATTGGGTAACTCAAATTTCCGGCTAAACATTTTGATGTTTAGGATTACCTTCCCGTCAACGAATTGATACATAACTTCTTTGCTACTATTGTTTCTTAAGTTATTTCATCTTTATTATAAAGGTATCATACATATGTAGTAGTATTTTTTTTTATTCACATAACATACAGCATTTAATACAGTTAATTCTCGATAAACCGCCACCTTTTGTAATTTAGAAATCATGGCGGTATAACGAATTTGGCGATGAATTGAATTTCCCATCTTTTAGGAAACAAGAAGTAGAGTTA
The DNA here is from genome assembly GCA_003671525.1 of Saccostrea glomerata. Lineage (NCBI taxonomy): Eukaryota > Metazoa > Mollusca > Bivalvia > Ostreida > Ostreidae > Saccostrea > Saccostrea glomerata. Next base: position 44,763 of record PRKT01000572.1, on the reverse strand, counting down.
TCGTTCTTAGAAATACCAATTAGCGTTTCTATTCTTATTATTACATGTACATGTATGTATATCAAACATATTTCTAAATTTGAAAATACTTCAAGTAATTTCTTTATGTACAATTTCGCTAAAACAAAATTTACAGTTATGATATAAAGACGTGTACATGTGTATGCATGTAAATCTGCACGTCTGATATTGAAGAAAAAAACATGCTGGGTCGATCGTTGTAATACTAGTATATAGCCAATAGGACGTAAAATGAATTCTTGAAAAAATTCATTGTTTATGGCATCATTGTTAATAAAACGTTCACAATTTCTACCGTATAATTATTTTTTACGCAAACTTTGCATTGTTTAAAGAAGAGATCATTGTGCTGTTATTAGAATTATTTTATGTACGACCTATCTAATTTTTTAGAACTCTTTTGTGTTATTGTTTTCCTGTATTTCGCGGGTTTTCAACCTGCTCCTGTCCACCTGTTTTGCCATATTTTCAGTATTTTTATTGATCCTGGTCAGCTCAAAATGTAAGTTTATTGATGTAAATTGTTTATCTAACAAAGATGTAATTTGCAAGATTTGTTTTTACTGGAGGAATATGAGTTAAATTGCACACAGTTTCTATACATGTGACTCGATCTATGGCGGCCATTTTTGAACTTTATTTTTGATTGATTTCTGTGTATTGGTAAATTGGTATTGTAAACATTTATACCGAGTCTAAATTCTTTAAACTTTATTGTGCAACAGAAATATGTTGAAATATCTTTCCTTTATATATCACAATGTGAATTTGAGATCAGTTCATATGTGCTATGTTTACATGCATTCAGTGATTTTGTGTACATCAAGTTTTCTTGTATTTTGTAGCTTTTTACCATCGTCTTTACACATCATCGCATCACATATCATCCATAATCACTGCTTCATCATCAATAAATGATCAGAAATTGATATTGGTGTATTGTTTAGCTATACTGTTGATCCAACAGTACAATCATCAAAATATATCATATCGTTATTGGTGAACTATAACAACAACCGCTATCGTGACGAAGCCGTGACTGATTTTTATTGAACAGGAAACAAAATTACTATAACAGTTCATGTTAAAATTATTGTTTATTTAATTCTTATTTAATTATTTAATTGCATGTATCTTGTCTGGCTTTGCATGCTTTACGACAGGGAAGCGTCAACCAATTAGCCGCGCTTCACTGACCACATGCACCTCTGGCGGTATATCGAGATAATTGACACTTAAAAAATGGACGTTTGTTGTGAAAACAGGGTGGCGGATTGCGGTATGCGAATTTGGCGTTATAAAGAGAATTTGATATAGCAGGAAAAACGTTCTTGGGAAATCATGGCGGTATTGCGAAAATGGCGATGAATCGAATGGCGATAATTCGAGAATTGACTGTATTTCAAAAGAAACAGAAAGATGTGGGTTTTTTATTTCAATCGAGAGAGAGAGAGAGAGCGAGAGAGCGAGAGAGAGAGAGAGAGAGGTTCAAGTTAAGAGAACAGCATATTCCATCTGTTCCACTGGGTATCAAACTTTTCCTTTTGACCTTTCAAAAAATAATTTTTTTTTGTGTTTCATAATGAAATTTCATTTGTTATATTGCATTTTGTACATTAATAGTTTTCTTTGTGCATCTTGCAGTTTTTTGAAATTTGAATAAAAATGAACTTGTTGCTTAGAATTTTTTTTATAGTCATTAATTGAAACCATTGGAGTCTACAGTCTTTTATTACCCTAAAGGGTATTATGTGAATTTTTTTCCATTCCTGAGTCCCAAATTCTAAAAGCTCACTCCAATATGTTTTACCTGCTGCAACAGAAGAATTTGGAATAGGGATTTCATAAAAGCATTTGGATTTTTTTTACATTTCATTACTCTGTACATATTTGACATATTTTAGGGATTAGTGAGCTTTTTTATTGTTTTTCCCTGACCAGAACTTTTCATCCAATCCTTTATAGCATGATTAATACTACTGAATCTAAAAAAAATATTCTTTATATTTGAATATGTGTTGCAGAAATGCTCATATGAAAAAAAAGTGAACCATCCTCATTAATGATATCATTAAGTTGTCTAATGTTGCTGTCAAACATTTGTTTATTATGATATTGTGTTCCGCCAATATGCAAATGTGGATTGTAAAAAAGTGGTGAGTCACCAGCAACATCAAACTTTTTCTCATGATTTTGCAACATAATCCAGGACTTACATGTAAATACATCTATCCAAAAATATTTACATTCAGTGTAATTTTCTTGATGAAATCCATTAGAAATTCATGACTTTCAAATCTCTATAACATACGTGAAACCTTGTCACCGCGCGTAAGAATACACAGTAGGAACTTTATGCATTTTCAATACTTTATGATCACCAAAATGTACTTTGTTTGACACAATTTAATAAAAAAATTAAGCCTGATAAATTAACGTTAAAATACAATAAATGTGCATTTAGAATTATTTTGTTACTTTTTTCTTTCGCAATGTTCGTTTGACGTTATTTAACTTTACGACGTCACAAACGGCTCTTACGTCTATAAAGCACACCGGTTTTGAAGGTAGCTAAATTCACATTAAAGATAATCGAAATAAACAATTATGAAGAGGAACAATTTAAGAATGTAAATATAAGTATTGAATTCATATTTTGGGATGTCTTTGGTCCTTTAACACACCTGGTCGTGCCGACAAATTATCATACCTTGTCGGCACGGCCAGGTGTGTTATAGGACCGAAGACATCACAAAATATGAATTCAATGTTTAATTAATTTTTTGTGTTTTTTAAAAAGTTGCAATATATTCAATACCACAATTTATAAATTTGTTCAAATGAAATTTAGGAATGAGCTTTTCTAACCCCCTATTTGTAAAAATAAGATGTTTTTATCCAAAACAATTTCATGGAAGCTATAAAAGATATCAAATTTAACATTTTCAACCCCCCTCTTCATATTTTTTTTACAACTACTTCTCTCTTTACACCATTGATTGAATTATTCCATATAAATGAGAAAAATTTTTCCAATTCCTTACAGTACGATTATTTTTTCTATTTTAGTTGTGAACTGAAGATTTCTAAGAATTTTTGCATTCCCTAAAATACTTGCATATCATATACATAATCACAATGTTATTTCATTACATGAGAGAAAGTCTTAGATTTTTCCATTTCAAGTCAAGGTCTAGTAAATGAAAGGTGCCTACAAGTTTCTCTTATTCAAGGAATGTCATTTAGCTTCACAACCAAAAATATATAAATATAAGATATACATATTGTAATATGCATGGGGGTTGGACTTTAGAATATTGAATATTAATCACAGGCTGATGGTGGAGTATTTCTAAGTGATGTAAAGTAGCATCCAGTTGTTAGTTTATAAGAAATGTTTTATTGTTCATGTTATTTTGTCATTTTATCGTTTACTTGAATTATTGATGCAATACACATTGCACTTTGACGTTGTTATGTAAACAAATGCTGTTTTTGTGTTACTAGACGATCTAATGAGATATTGTTGAACAGACAGTAAGGGACAGTGATACTAAGATGTTATATGTCAGTTTTTCATCATTATCTACCATATTACGACTTAAATTAACTTACTTTTTCCAGTATTATCACGTGCATTGTATATCGAGCGCCTGCCATCTTTCTTACGTAGGAAATAGTCATGTGACAAAAACATTGTTGTTTTACAATTGATAAGATCGAAATAACACTGTCCGTGTTCTCAAATATTTATAATTTATAGTTAAATGTTATTTTATTGCAGTATTGTCATTTGATTATGTTTTATTTGACGAAATGTTTTGGAACTTGAATGTGTAGCGCAATACTTATGTGTGTACATTATTGTCCGGTATTACTACGCCGTGGATTGTGCGTGTCCGTTTTATTACAGATTGTTTGCTGAACTTGTTTTATTATGTATATCAAATAGAATTTATAGCTCCTAAGTTACAAGCAGAGAGGACATTTTCAGCGACTTCATTTTCTTTGTTTTACACATTATTCATGTGAAGTAGTTCCGTGAAGCTTCAGAAAGGACAATTATTCATTGGTTGTTGTGATCACGTGACCATTTTAGAAGGTTATATATATGAGCAGCGAACGCCAGTTTCATAACAACGATCGTAACGATCAGATCATATTACGTCATCAACATCACTGACTGTAAATTACTAGCGACTTAGGTATAAGAAAATAATGTAAACTAATACAAATTAAGTAGCGTATAATTTCTCCACCGCACGGACACCGCAATCCACTATATTTTAAAAGGCCAGAGATGTTAAGCTAGGACTTAGACTCATACAGATGTACTGACTATGATATATTTGAAACGAGAAATGGAACTTGGTTATGATTTACAAGGATGTGAAGTAAATTATCAAGGGTGTTTAAATACATGCGACGGGCTGGAATGCCCCCCCCTTTTTTTTTATATGTGGACGGATGTCATGAGTAGTCCTGATAAAATTTAATTAATTGATTTTACACGGGATGGAAACAATGTAAGCTGATTGGCATTTGACAGGGTGCTGAGGAAGCTTACAATATCAAGATTATTTGGCATGATTTTAAAATTGTATTCCATGAATTTCAAAATACTTCATTTTCTATAATTTTTATTGAACCTTTTAAGTACGCGAAAAAGTAACTTTATATAAATCATGACGTCAGAATTGATCTACTACAGGCTTAGCACATTTACTAGATATGATGTCATAAGACGTAGGTTCCACGTTAAACCTCTTTTAACGTAAACTTTTATTTCAAATCATATACACTATTCTTAGTTGGTTTGTATTCCTCTTACTAGTATATGGAAATTTCCCGGTAAATAAAGTCGACTCAGTTAAAAAAAGACCGCTTATAATTTTTTTTTCATTAAACCTATTTACATCGATAAAAGTTCCATCCTGGTTATTTTTAAGGCAGTAAATCAGTACATTATAATTACAGAAAATTGTCACTCCACGCCTGGAAAGCTCGACAACAGGCAATCTGGGTTTTTGCACTTGCTCCGCAAATGTCGTGAAACCAAAGTTTGAACTCATTTTCATTCTTTTGCAAAAACTTTCCATAAACTTGTCGAGCTTGCAAAACAAATCATTTTTTTTACAAGTTCGAGTTGGTCTATCTGTCTAGCTGTTCAAATTTGTCATTGATGAATTCGTACGCTAGTATGAAGGATTTGGGGATACTAGTAACGAACAGTATTCCATACCAAAGTCCATGAAACGATACAAAATAGGAGCAGAGCAGAAACGCTCCTCTAAAACATCAGAGGTGGAATCAAGTGCCATAATTTTTTTTTATCTCCCACAGAAAAAATTATGAAAACTGTACTATGATACATACCAAACTAAAGCCTTTCTCAGCCAATCTATACCGCTCTTATTCCGGGTATTGCAGTAACTGGCTTGAATGCCATTGACTCATTGATGAAGATAAATATTTCTTGCTTGTTGAATTCACATTTCTCTGAATATTGTACGCAATACATCTTTTAAAGATGTTTTAGTATCATTTTAATATTATTTACTTGTTTAATAGATATTTTATACATGAGAGTCCAATACGACATAAAACACGAGTAGTTTAATAAAATATTGTTTTACTCGATTCGTAATCATCAATATTAAACATTGATTTCCTTTCATTTTTTCTGCAGCTTGCCATATTGCTAATTAAGTATTTGTGTAAGTACTAAGTCAAAATTCGTAGAAAAATAGTTTGTTTATAGCCTTATTTGTGTAATCTGATATAACTTTCTCCAAATTCATGAGACAAATATCGAAACACCTTTTCAGGATTATATATTGAAAAGTTTATATATATTATTTGAAGGGAATATTTTGTCAACTGGAAAAGGAAATCATTAAAGTTTTCATGAAAAGGATGCGTGAGCCAGTCGATAAAACATAAAGCAATAAAATCTATTGAACAAAAGAAGTTGCCTTCAATTATGTAAATACATCTCAATACAAAATAAGGAGGTAAAACACTTAACATGTTGATAAGTCGATAAAATATAAGACAATATACAAAGTTATAACACAACAACTGTAGAGCCATTTACGCTTCCGTACTAATAGAAAGGAAGTTTCTATTCTTAGACATCATAACCAGAAATATGATCTAGAAATAAAACTTACGATAACAATTGATATCATTATAAAAAATAGAACGACAAAAATTTTTAAAATTTGGTGCAACGATTTTAATTACAGCTTCACGGATTCAAATAACTCATGACAAGTGTGCATATGGTGTATTGGCGATGTTTCAATGATATAGGTGGATAACTGTGACTATGTTTACGACTTTTCAAGTGCACTTACTAATTTTATGAATGTTTCACTCAAAAATTCTTTAATAAAAATGAAATGAAAGCGAATGGCATTAAAACATCAATGTTGTACTGTATTAAATCTTTATTCAAAGGATTTGAGGTCAAATGAAGAAAAAATATTTATCAAGTTCGGATATTATACAATTGTTATCTAAAATGATTTTATTTTAATATCATACACGATCAAGCCTCATCTAAAATTTTTAGGTAAGCATTAAATTTATATGATAGTGTTATGTACGAGGGCTAATCAAAAAGTTCGCGAACTATTTCTATTTCTCCAAAACCACAAATCAGATTAGAATGATTTTCGGTACACACATAACCATACACAAGGTCTATAAATAGCATATGCTGAATAAAGTTTTTCTCTTTGTTTGTGACGTCACTATGTAGGTCACTTATGACGAAAAATTGTTGTCTCAGACGAACTCGTTTAACAAACGACTGTACAATTTATTGTATATCTTAGAAATCCCTCTGCAGTATCATATAATTTTTACACATTTTGTTAAGATAAACGAGTACTTTAATTCAATTAATTAATTCAATTAATGATTGGATTGATTGTTTAAGTGAAAGAAGGAAGATTGTTAAAAATGATACTTGTCATCTTGTCCAGTGAAAGCAAGTTTGAAAAGATATGTGATTTTAATTAAGCAATTTGCTATCAAAGACCTCCAAGTTACACTTTGAAAAAGAGTTGAATATTTGAACAATAATATAATTATTAAAAACCTAAGATATCGTTTACTTTAGATTTTAAACATATTAGATATGATAAAAAGGAGGCACCCATTCTCTATCCACCTTGAATAAAGGTCTCTCCCGAAACAGAAGATTTGTGTTTTTGATAGTTGCCATGCTTATTTTTGGAAAGGATATTCTTATCCACACATTCTGTTGCCGAAATTTGACCATTTCTGACAAATGAACTGTTCTTGTCATAAAAATTAACGCACATGGAAAGAAATACAAAACTCAGAAAAATCTTTCAACTTCTGTGACAGAACGGTACGGAGAGGGTCACGTGACCGCCAATATCACGTGATTCGCGCTATGCAGAACGGTGGTTGATGTGCATTAAAGGAATGAGAGTACCAAATCCCCGGATGAGCACATGGCGTTGTTTGTGGCACAATGTAGAGTCGAGTACTGAATAGGGCGGCATTACCTGATTGGCTGAAATGAGGTATGTAATGTTTTTCATTTTAAAGTAAAAATATTAATATTTGAAATAAATGATGGAATGTAGGAATATTACAGAGAATATAGAAATACCAGGGGAGATTGTAGGAGTGGGGGTTGGTTTTTTTTTGCAGAGCATTATTTACTGCCGATACCTATAAGTTTTCAAGAACTGCATTTTTGACCTATAAACTCCATGGGACCCTATATTTTTTCCGGAATTTTTTATAAGCGCTTGGATTAAAGTTTCAAACGATGCCAAGGAATTATCTGAAATTAAATTAGTATAGTAGTGAGAGGACAAAATGTTTGTATAGAGTTCTATGGGAAAATAATTCTACTGATTCTGATGATTAAGATTATTAAGGTCTTCCGTCTTCAGCGGAAGACCTTATTGTTTTTCTTAGGTTTCTTTTCCACTATTTTTATTAATTAGGGTCTTCCGTCTTCAGCGGAAGACCCTTCTATTATTCTTCGGTTTCTTTTTTACCTTTATTATTAAGGTCTTCCGTCTTCAGCGGAAGACCTTCTTGTTATTCTTAGGTTTCTTTTCCACTATTTTTATTATTATTATTATTATTGTTTTTTTTTCTTACCGATTTTGTGCACGCGATTTCTCGAAAACGGCTGGATAGATTTTCATGAAACTTTCATGACTGATAGAACATCAAACAAACCTGATATATAATTTTTTGTTTTGATGACGTCACTTCCGGTTTTGAGATTTCCGCGATTTAGTGATTTTCAGGGGGTCTCATTGTCCATCATTTTTCTCGTAAATGCCTTAAGACAGAAACATGAGATTTTCAGCGATGATAGAGCAACGTGTGCTCTTTTGTCACACACCACTCTTTTTTTCCGGAAGTGCCGCACGTCGGCGCTCGCTATGGGCGAAAAAAGTCCTATCGCGAATTTCAAAATTTTTGACACTTTTTCTACGATATCTTTTTACCTGGAAATATTTTGTTAAAACATGTAGAACAAAAAAAGTATAGAATTTCAAGATCTTTCAACTGATACCTCGGAAAAAGGGCTGGCCCCTTAAATCAGGGGCTGAGAGGGGCCGAGAGTTTTTTCTTTATATCTCAAAAAGTATTTAGAATTTGTAATACGTCAAAGAAGCAAAGTTGTTCAAAATTTCAAGCTTAATCTTTTGGAGTCGTCAAAATACGTCCAGTGACGTCACTTCCGGCCAAACCGGAAGTAGTCGGAAAACGCGTTTTTTTGCCGTTCTCGACAAGATTTTGGGTTACATTTGTCTCTGAAACATAAAAAGTAATTTTTCCGTCCGTCGTCGTCACTTCCGGTCAAACCGGAAGTAGCAAAAAATGGCTTTTTTTGAAGGTTTTGATGCAAAATTGAAATTATATAGTCACTGGAGACTACTTAGCTCATTGCTTTATTTTGTTCCGTCATTTCCGGCACTTTCGGTCAAAACCTGACGGAAGACCTACTCGTTGCTTTGCAACGAGCTTTGCTCTAGTTATTATTATTATTATTTTTATTCTTTTTTCTTCTTACAAAATTTGTGCAGAAGATTTCTCGGAGATGGCTCGTTCGATTTGCGTCAAATTTTCACGGTCGATGCGTTGTCATCTGAAGTTAATTCCGGCAAATTATTTTTTGGAAATTCACTTCCGGTCGGGAGTTATCGCCCTTTGATCAAAATTTGGAGGACCTCCTTGTCTGTGATGGAACTCAAAAACGGCTCAAGCTAGAAAGCTGAAATTTTTACTGATGATAGAGGACATGTTGCCACGTTGCACCTGGGTCAGGATATTTTCCGGAAGTGCCTAGTATGGAAGCTCGGTAGGGGTCAAAATTTAGGACACGTTTTATGAGTGATTTTTTGAGACATTTTGTATCATATCTTTTAAAATATAAATATTTTGTTAAATCATTCTGAACATGATTTGTGCAAAAAATCAAGATCTTTCATATGATATCAAGAAAAATGTGCTGACTCATCAAATTAAGGGCTGAAAGGGGCCAACAGTTTTTTTTCAATAACTCTTTGAAAGTCAATATTTTGTAATACATTACTGAAGCAAAAATGTTCATCTCAACCACTTACAACTTTATATAATGATTTTTATGTCATATGGTTCATAATTAGGGGCCACAAGGGGCCAGAATGCTAAATCTTTGATGCTTTATATCTCGAAAGGGAGAAATATTTTGATAAGCAATATTGAACAAAAGATGTTCAAAATAATGTCCTTAATAATATGCAACCTTTCATTTTTTACTAAACATCCCCATTAAGGAGTTGAAGGGTTGGCCCTTAAATATTTCTTTTGCTAATAGCTCAAAAACGAAAAAGAATTTCTGAACATTTGTTGAACACAAAATGTTCAAAATCTTAAGATCTATAAGATGGGATCCCGAAAAAGGGGCTTCACACGATGAAATGCTCCCATTAAGCTTGACTTAATGGTAGCTTATAGGTGCTTAATGGTGGCTTAAAGACCGCCTTTAAACCACCATTAAGCCACCATTAAGCACCTATAAGTCACCAGTAAGCTTCCATTAAGTAACCATTAAGCCACCATTAAGCCAAATTTCCAACTTAATGGTAGCTTAATGGTGGCTTAATGGTTACTTAATGGTGGCTTACAGGTCCTTAATGGTTACTTTTAGACCACCATTAAGTCACCATTAAGCCACCATTAAGGTAGACTTACAGGTGCTTAATGTCCAAACCCCATTAAGCTGCCATTAAGCTACCATTAAGCCACCATTAAGCAACCATTATTTCACATTACACAGTCGATAATATTGTTTATATGGGTGAAACATTATTTTTAGAGTGATTTGTTATCAATATTTTAAATGAAGAGTTCGCAGATATCTTGATTTGGTAAAAAATTGAAAAAGAACAAAATTCAAAATAAAAAAAAAACGCCACAGACGGGGCGCGAACCCATGACCTTCTGTTTTCATAGCGAACAGCCTAACCACTAGACTATCGCCGCTCTTGATTCAATAGGAAAATATTCAATATTTAACTTTATTTTTTTCAAAATATCTTTGGACTGGGAAAAGTATTTACTAGTATTTTGTTGAACGTTTCCAAAACTCTTGTATTAATTTATTAATCAATATATAAACAATTTTATTTGTTGATCATTTTGAAAGGCTTATATCACATTAATATATCTACATTGAGTTCGGCTTTTAGATTGATGTGATGTGATCGAGTTCTTCGCTCTGTTCTTCGAAAAATTTATACATGTAAGCATGAAATCATGATTGAAAATAAATTCATTATAGATAAAACGCAAAAATCTATCAGCGAAAAAGAAAGAGGAAAAATCAGATTTTCCTATTTTTAAAAAATATATATACATGTAGATCTAAGTACTGCGGTTATAAACGGATTCTGTGTCTACAATTTATTGTCAATCCTCGCGTAAGAGTTACCTGGTTAATAACGTTTACAAAAACTTTATTTAAAATATCATATTCAGTTTCAATTCTTTTTGTATCATAATGGGTATCAAAAGTATTGACTTTTTACGATGAATCATAATTTTTAATTTGTTATATGCTTGCGTTAAATTTAGATTTTGTAAAAATAATTGATCATCAAAATCTGTAAGTGTACGTTGTTTGTGTATAGTTCCCTGTTAGTTAACCGGGGACGGGGGACATCTAATTAAGGTCTATTGTCTGACCAGTCGGTGTACTGTACACTGATAATCTGTTAATCTTACCCCGTTTCTCAATGTGTATAAATCTGGTCGGATGTCATGTTTAAACTGATCGGATGTTCTTCTTAAATCGATTTTGAAGTAACAATCATCGAAGACCGACTTGATTTTGACAGATACTTATAATTATCGCTGCATTTTCAAAAAAAAAAAAAGAAATAAAAGACCAACTAGATTTTTACAGATACTTACCATGCTTACCGCTGTATTTTATAAAAAAAAAATTACAAAAATAACGAATTAATTAAAATTATTCCTGATGTAAAACCAGGGACCTATATAGGTCCCTGGTAAAAGTCAATCTTTGAAAACTAAACATTTGTATACCAGTGCACCCCCTCCCCCCAAAAAAGACAGCGATTTTTTTTTCATGAGATTATCTGACTTAAAGTTATATTCCCGTGAATTCTGTAGTGGAATGTTTCTTATAACACATATACATTTATTATTTTTGTTTTAAATAATATATGGCACTGATAAAGTATGTTTTATTTTATTTATGTAAATTATAAACACCATTTTTACAAAAAAAGAAATATGTATTTTGTGTTCATGGATAAAGATAATTTAAGAACACATTGATTTTGGTTATTGAAAATATAAGATATTTCACAAGGACTTGCTCCCGGCGTGTAATAATTATTTATTTTTAAAAATCATATACATTTATTATTTTTGCTTTAAATAATATATGGCACTGATAAAGTATGTTTTATTTTATTATCACTGTACATGATTAAAAAAAAATATTAGACACTGGGAGCAAGCCCCTGTGGCTATTAGCTAACTTTGTTCTCAGTGTTCTCAACTTTATGCATGTTGTCAAAAAACTCGTAGAAATTATGATCGAGACAAAATTATTCGTTAGAATAAATTTTGCGTAAATGATTTTAAAACAACTAAAAGTTAGTTCAAAGATTCTATATATAAGATGCTTTAAAGTTTAATGAGGTTTGACCATTAAGTCACCATTAAGCTCAGCTTAATGGTGGCTTAATGGTAGCTTAATGAAGTTTGGACATTAAGCACCTGTAAGTTGCAGCTTAATGGTGGCTTAATGGTGGCTTAAAGGCATTAACTTCTTTAAGCCACCATTAAGTCACCATTAAGCTACCATTAAGCGATTGCTTAAAGGTGGTCTTTCGTCTTGTG
>PRKT01000572.1:0-31012 GCA_003671525.1 Saccostrea glomerata | reverse complement strand
CAGTTTTCTCAAAAAGTACTTAACACAGAAGCTTGAAATTTTCAGTGATGCTAGAGCAACTTTTGGAGAAGTGCACTAAGTATATCACAACTACCGGAAGTACGAAGCGCCGACGCTCGCTATGGTCCGAAAATTGTCCTATCAAGAATTTCAAAATTTTAAGCACCTTTTCAACGATAACTTTTTACCTAGAAATATTTTGTCATAGGATGTAGAACAAAAAAGGTGTAGAATTTCAAGCTCTTTCAAATGATATCTCGAAAAAAGGGCTGGCCCCTTAAATCAGGGGCCTGGAGGGGCCGAAAGTTTTTCCTTTATATCTCAAAAAGTATAAAGAATGTGTGATACGTCAAAAAAGCAAAGTTGTTCAAAATGTCAAGCTTAATCTATTAGAGTCCTCAAAATACGTCTGGCGTCGTTACTTCCGGTCAAACCGGAAGAAGTCGGAAAACGCGTATTTTTGCCGTTGTTGACAAGTTTTTCGGTAACATATGTCTCTGAGAGCATTAAAATTAATTTTCTGTCCGTTGTCGTCACTTCCGGTCAAACCGGAAGTAACAGAAATGGCTTATTTTTGCAATAAATAAATGGATTTAGAGGAATCAAACCATTTTTGGACGTTATTTCTCATTTTTGTTAAAAATAAAAGCCACTTCCGGTCAAACCTGACGGAAGACCTACTCGTTGCTTTGCAACGAGCTTTGCTCTAGTTCTTATTATTCTTTTTTTTTCCCCTTTTCCTAGACGCCAACTTTGAGGCCTCAGATTTCACTCATTTCTCGATGGATTTTGCTCAAATTTTCAGAGTTGATAGACGTTACTAAACTCTATCAGAATATTATCTAAAATTTCAAAAAGTCACTTCCGGTTTTGAGTTATTTCCCTTTAAACGAAAATTTATAGGCTTTCGTTTCCAGGCAAAGGCTCAGAGACGGCTAAAGCTGGAGCAAAAATTCTACTGATTTTAGATAATAGAAGGATTGAAGTTGTGCATAGTGGTTTTTGTTTTTCGATATCTCTATTCAAGATGGTGCTATATAGGGGTCAAAAATTAGAACGCCTAAAACAGCGAAACTTTACACATATTTTGCTTTTTATCTTCTAAACTAAAAATATTTTGTTAAAACATATAGAACAAAATTTGTGCAGAATTACAAGATCTTTTGAATGATATGTCGAAAAAAGGGCTGATTCCTAGCGACTGAATTGTAACTGAAAAATCAAGGAAAGGTCACTGGAACGGATTTTTTCAATGATCATTCAGTTTGAATTCCATCGATGAATGTTGTGACTTCATCCTATGAACAGCTTCAGCGAACCTGCTTAGCATAAAAACGTTCGTAAATATTCTTTATGATTGACGAAGACCGCAATAATTGTTAGCATCTTACTACTACTAATTTTCTTATCTGATAAAAAGTTACAGGTACTGTATACATGAACTTCCTTACTCAGTTGAATAATCTTTAGTGCAACTGCACTTCATTATAAATTTGGTAACTCAAATTTCCAGCTATACATATTGATGTTTAGGATTACCTTCCTGTCAACGAATTGATACATAACTTCTTTGCTACTATTGTTTCTTAAGTTTTTTCAACTCTTTTTTTTATAAAGGTATCATACATATGTAGTAGTATTTTTTTTATTCACACAACATACAACATTTAATACATATTTCAAAAGAAACAGAATGATGTGGGTTTTTTTAATTTCGAGAGAGAGAGAGAGAGAGAGAGAGAGAGAGAGAGAGAGAGAGAGAGAGAGAGAGAGACAGAGTAAAGGTTCAAGCTAAGAGAACAGCATATTCCATCTGTTCCACTGGGTATCAAACTTTTCCTTTTGACCATTCAAATAATAAATAATTTTTTGTGTTTCATAATGAAATTTCATTTGTTATATTGCATTTTGTAAATTAATAGGTTTCTTTGTGCATCTTGCAGTATAAATTCAATGTTCAAACGAAAGAAGAACAGCATTTTGAATATCATTTTTATCATAAACAAGTCCTAAAAAAAAACGATTTCTTATTAACATTTATCATTAGACCAGTTTTATCTTCAAACAAACACACAAATTCTTCCAGAAAAAAGAAGAACCTCATTTTGAACATCATATTTTTCATAAACACGTCCTAAAATAAAAGATTTCTTATTAACATTTATCATTAGCACAAATGAATTACATGTAAATACATCTTTCCAAAATCAATTTTTAGTGTTTTTTAAAAAGTTGCAGTATATTCAATTCCACAATCAGGAATGAGGTTTTCCAACCCCCTTTTTGTAAAAATAAGATGTTTTAAAGAAAAAACAATTTCATGGAAGCTATAAAAGATATCAAATTTAACATTTTCAACCCCCTTCTTCATATTATTTTTTACAACTTCTTCTCTCTTTACCCCATGGGTTAAATCATTCCATGTAAATGAGAAAAAAATTTCCAATCCCTTACAGTACGTTTATTTTCTTTATTTTAGTTGTAAACTGAAGATTTCATTCCCTCAAAATACTTGCATACATTATATAATCACAATAATTTGTGTTATTTCATTACATGAGATATAGTCTTAGATTTTTCAAGTTCAAGTCAAGGTCTAATAATTTAATTTTGGTTGTAACGAGTCATTTGATTGGATAAAAAATTAATCTAAATTGTATAATCTGGTTTGCTTACGTCACAATGACTTACGTCAAAATCGTATCAATCCGCTTGACGTTACGTTTAAAATATGAACAATTTGAAGGCGTTTTAAAGAGAGAAATTTTCTTGTTTTATATTCTTAATGATTGAAAATTAAATCATAAGGAATGAATTAAATAGCAACCCAAATTATGCTGTTATAACCAGGGTTGGAGCAGTTTACTCTTTTTATAAACCACTTCACGGTTTCCAAAGCGTAAACTGCCCCAACCCAGGTTATACAGTATAATTTGGGTTGCTATTTAATTTACTCCTTAAGTAAATAAAAGGTGCGTACAAGTTTCTCTTATTTAAGAAATGTCATTTAGCTTCACAACGAAAAATATATAAGATGAAGATAGGTACATATTAAGAGTATTTTGGCATGATTTTAAAATTGTATACCATGAATTCAAAAAATACTTTATTTTCTACAATTTTTATTGAAGCTTTTAAGTACGGGAAAAAGTAACATTATATAGATTATGCGGTCCGAATGGATCTAGCACAGGCTAAGTGCATTTACTAGATATGATGCCATACGACGTAGGTTCTACGTTAAACCTCTATGAATATAAACTTTTTTTTAAATTTCAAATCATATACACTATTTCTAGTTGGTTTTTATTCCACTTACTATGGAAATATATAAAGTCGACTAAATAAAAAAAGCTCTTTTACAATTGTTTAATTTAACATATTGACATCTCGATAAAAGTTCCATCCTGGTTTTTTTTATGGCCAGGATTATTACATTATCATTACAGAAAATTGTCACTCCACGCCTGGAAAGCTCTACAACAGGCAATATGGGTTTTGCACTAGCTCCGCAAATGTCTTGAAACCACAGTTTGAACTCAGTTTTATTCTTTTGCAAATACTTTCCATAAACTTGGGGAACCTGCAAAACAAATCAATTTTTTACAAGTTCAAGTTGGTCTATCTCTATAGCTGTTCAAATCTGTCATTTATGAATTCGCACGCGAGTATGTGGGATTTGGGGATACTAGTAAGGAACGGTATTCAATACCAAAGTTCATAAAACGATACAAAATAGGAGGAAAGCAAAAACGGACCTCTAAAACATCAGAGGTGGGATTAAGTGCCCTACATTTTTTTAATCTCACAAAGAAAAAGTCATAAAAACTGTACTATGATACAGACCGAACTAAACCCTTTCTCGGCCAATCTTCTACCATATACCGCTCCTATTCCGGGTATTGCAGTAGCTGGCTTGAATGCCATCGACTCATTGATGAAGATAATATGTTTTTTGCTTGTTGAATTCACAACTTTCTGAAAATTGTACACATTACATCTTTTAAAGATGTTTTGTTTCATTGTAATGTTATTTCCTTGTTAGATTTTTTATACATGAAAGTCCAATACGACTTAGAAAAAACACACAAAAAATTTGATGAAATACTGTTTTTACCGGATTTGTGTTTATTACATACGCATTATTAAACATTGATTTGTTTTTAATTTTAGCAGCTTGCCATATTGCTTACATGTATTAAGTAATTGTTTAAGGACTTCAAGGAAGTCGAAATTCGTGGAAAAAATAGTTTATCTTTAGCCTTGTTTGTGAAATCTGGTATAACGTCCTCCACATTTATAAAACAATTCTCGAAACACTTTTTCGGGATTAAATATTGAAAATTAAATATATCACTGGAAATAGAACGACAACTATAATTTAAAAAATAGATACAACGATTTTTCAACAGCTTCACAGATTCAAACAACTTATGAGAAGTGGGTGAATGATGTTAACATTATTGGCGATGTTAAAAGGTCTTACGCAAGGAAATAGCCAATCAAAATGAACTTAGTCAATTGAATTTCCATATATATAGAGACATTTTTTCTTTTTTCATTTTTGGCATTTTGTTTTAGGCCTACAGTATTAAATTTGGACACATGTACTAGGGATGTCATATCTTAAGCAGAATTATCCCACTGAATTAAAAGGAACTCTTTTTTCATGTGCGCATGATGCAACTTCCTGAATGGTGTGTAGGCTGTTTATCAACAATTGAATTCCACGCGCATTTCGGGATAGGTATGTTTACTGTCAATTTTCTTTCTTTAAAGCAACAAAAGGAATATTTTTTCTGATTTCAAATTTTTGTTCAAGCATTAATCTTTTCTCTTTCATGAATTTTCTGTTGAGAGTCTAATTAATTAAATAATTTATTTCAAGCTATATAGTAATATAGAGCAAAATTATTACCTTTTATGAGACCTAAAATGATATAAGCAGACGACTGTGTTTGTAATCTACATTTAAGTCCTTATCACATGCACTTAATAATTTTATGAATGTATCACTCGCTAGTTCTTTCACAATAATGATATGAAAGTGATAAGCATTAAAACATTAATGTTGTGCATTATTAAATCTCATTTCTATGATTTGAGGTCAAATTGCTGCCTGTAAATGAAGAAAAAATACCTATCAACTTCGGATACTATACAATTGTTATTTTGTATAATTCTTTTTTCATTAAGATACACGATCAAGCCTTGTAATCTGATACTGAAATGTAAACATCCAAATTTTATGACACTGTTCTATATATTTGTATTTGTCATTTTTGTCAAAATTTATTTTTCTTGAAATTTTATCACAATGTAAAGGTTACATGTATTTTTAAACACCATTTTGCAAAAATATAGGCGTTAAAGCTCATAAATTATTTCAAATAATTTAATGCTATGAGAAAAAGAAATTCAAAAATATGAACAAAAACATTCCAGACAACATATCTCAATAATTTGATCATTGACCCCATATAGTATTGATACCGGGATAATTATGGCAACAAAAGTAACCTGAGGCTTTAGTAATTTAGAGTACTTATCATTCAAATTTTTTAATATTCAATCAAAATGGGAAAAAAATATAAATATAACAGAGGACGTTCGAACGGTAATAATCATTATGTTTAGGGCCCAAACTCTAATCTCTTCTTTATATGAAGCAAAGTTGTTCTGCTTTGTTGTTAATATTTAATTATTTAAAGAGTTGTATTGCTTGTAATATTTTGGGAGTAC
Source organism: Saccostrea glomerata (assembly GCA_003671525.1). Lineage (NCBI taxonomy): Eukaryota > Metazoa > Mollusca > Bivalvia > Ostreida > Ostreidae > Saccostrea > Saccostrea glomerata. Next base: position 25,270 of record PRKT01000572.1, on the reverse strand, counting down.
AGAAAAAAAAATGATCATAGTGTAAAAAATTAAGGTATTTTCCGAGAAATACAGAGGGACCACTATCATGAAAAGTAGGTCATTGACCTAGTTATTGAAATTGAAATGTAACACAAGAATCATAGGTGTGCAATGTGCAGTAGGTGGTTTTTCGTTCTTATCAGTGGAACTTCTAGTCAACCTGAGTAAAGTTATACCTTAACACCTACTTTGCTAACAATTGTGCAAATGACTTGAACTAGATTGTCAATGTTTTCAAATTCTTAATATTTGTCATATCGATATATTTTTAGGTCGATACAACTTTTAACATGAAACAGAAATACACTCTTTAATTTAGATGAAAATACCTTTTTACAATGCAATATATAAATGAAAATAAGAAACCATAATATATCTATGTTGATAAGACAATAAAAAGTAAGATACAAAAATAAAGCACAACAGGTGTAGAGACATAAACGCTTCCTTAGATGATCTATGAGTACCTAACAGATGCTTTTAAAGTTGGAACATTTACAAACAAAACAGATCGGGTAGAGATGTGTTCTTATAATGAAAGCGTTACATTCCCGAGAATACAATGCGACGTAAAATTATAAACCAAGGACTGTCGCATAAGTTGGTCAAACAGGATACCGGTATTCAAGTTAATTTTTTTTTTATTTAAAGTAAACGTCAGCTAAAGTAAAAAGGAAGAAAAAGCAAAATACATCTTACCTTGATTGAAAATATGTTTTTTTTTGAAGCAGAAGTTGGTGCCCATGCCATACGTTCACTATAAACATATTGCAGATTGAATTTTGAATTCAATCACTCATTGCTTTATTATTCAAAAAAATCAAGGAAAGGACCTAAAATACTACCATGTAGAACACCATTATCATGTGTCTGTGCTTTGCTGCAATTCATTGTGATATACGCTAGAGAAAGTACATTAATAGCAAATGCCTTCTAAAGACCTTCTTAAGATAATTTTGAATTAATGTTGTTTTAAATTTCGTGTAAAGTTTAAGCCGAGCTTGAAAAAAAAAATGTTATATATACGAGGGTTGTCCCAAAAAGTCGTAGACAATGAACAGTTTAGTTTCTCTTTGCTAAAAAAAATTCCTTTTCTTATCATAGAAAAGAGTAACATTTTATGATCATGCATTTCAAGTTCCATGATGATATAACATGTTTAATAAGAAAATTATGAAAAAAATAAAGAAAGCATGTCAGTGTACATCGGCACACAAAGGCAAGCGTAATGTACGTCTCTTATTACGCCATGGTCTCTTTTCTGCTGCACAAGCGTCTGTTAAGGACAGATGATACAAACAATTTTTTTCTTTGAAAAAGATTTAATATCATGTCACAAGTTTAGAAATGTGGATGGTTCTTTGAATTTTTTCTCCAAAGAACTGGAATATGAAAAAGACCTGGAAAATATTAGTAATATTTCAATGAAAAAGCAAATATAGACAAATCACATTCAGTAAAGGTTTACAGGTGAAAATAAATTTCAGAATATGTTATCTTGGCGCTAAAAGTGTAATTTAAACCTTAGAAAAATATACCAAGCCAGGTGAATTTTATTAGGAAAAGCTAAATTGTAAAAATCAGCCTATGTGATATTGCTAATTTTTTGTCATTTTGATCTTCCTCTTAAAATTCACCTGGCTTGCTATATTTTTCTAAGGTTTAAATTACACTTTATGCGCCAAGATTACATATTCTGAAATTTATTTTCACCTGTAAACCTTTACTGAATGTGTTTTGTCTATATTCGGTTTTTCATTGAAATATTACTAATATTTTCCAAGTCTATTTCATTTCTTAGTTTTTCAGAGAAAAAAATTTTAGAACCATCCACTTTTCTAACCTTGTGACATGATATTTAATCTTTTTCAAAGAAAAAATGTGTTTGTATCATCTGTCCTTTTAACATCCCAATAATTTTTTTAAAGTGGAAAACCACTATTGACTAAGGGACACATTTAAATTCAATACTGTCCTTTTCTTTTATTTTTAGAAGATTCAAATTTCAGTCGAAATTTAGTCGAAAGATCGCCTTTCATTGTACAAAGCAGAGAATACACATTTGTGACGTCGTTCGTGGCCCAGAACATTCCTCACTGTCTGCGTTAAGCAAACTGTCGACCGTTTAATTACATGTTATATGACGGGAATGTACAACCACTGCATTCCTGATACTTCTCCAAAACTTTTGCATTGGCGATGGGGGTCCCCGTGCTTCAAATGCTTCAGAGGGGGGTTGTCGAGGTGATTATCAACCCTGGTGTGACGAGTTCTGTTAAAAATCTGCGAACACGTTCTGTGCTTCCACCGAAATAGGTTCCTCGAGGATAATTTCCACAACATAATCGTTGCACAGACACAGATAATTCTCTTCTTAGAAGCTGACCAGTAAATACTCGTAGGCCACATGTACGCAGACCCCCTTTTCCACAAACAGTTATTTCATTACTTTTTTTCCCACCGCATTACCAGGCTAACAAAAATGGCGCAACAAAACAAGGATTTTGATTGGGTTAAAATCCGTAAAAAGTACGATAACTCTTCAAATAAAACCAAGGGTTGCGATTTCTTAATGATGATTAAGGCGCATATCCGACAGACTGTGCTGGGTTATGCGGGATTATCCAAAGGTGTAAAATTTAACAATTCTCATAGCAGCATAAATTGAGTTATCTGTGATAATATTGTTGCTTCACATTGTCCCGGACATCAAATTTATTTACATGATCATTGATAATGTGTTATGGTATTTATCGTCGTATCTTTGTTACGAGTGAGGCAAAATTTATGAAATTTTACGCATGGGTCCTCAAGATCATAAAGGTTTTCGGAGGTATTTTTTCATATTATATATCCGTTTAGCTTTTGTTGGTTACGAAGGAAATGTCATTGACAATTCTATTTCTTAATCCTAAATATGAAATTGATGTTCGCCTTTCAAAGATATTTGAAATACTGTTAATCCTGTTCTTACATTGATATGACATTACAACAAAAAAACTATTCTTAAAATAACAAAAATACCACTTCCCAATAGAGTGCCAAATGTATCAATTTTAATTCAATAGTTTTTGAAATATTAAAACAATAACGTTTTTTTGGCAGGTGAGATAAATCTTATTAAATATACTTTTTAAGTTCGACCACGACGATGAAAGTAATATGTAATATGGTTTTCGGTTTGTTTATTCTTTAATATGATATGAACAATTGAAAGAAAAATATTACACTCGCACACGTGTTATTGGGTAAAGAATACCCAGGTACATTTGTAAAATAATTTGAAAGTCTTTTGAACTATCTCTTAATTGAACAAAAAACAGACAAAAAACTGACGTTACTTAATTGTCCAAGTGCACTGAGATCATAATTCATCAGATTCAAATAAAGACAAGCTAATTCAGAGAATTTGTGTCCCCCGCTTAGGGAAAAAGTCGGCTCCTCCTGACTGAATTTGTAGAATTATTAAATGTATACTGAAGCAAATAAAATACATTAAAAAAAAAAAAAAAAGGAAAGGTTCGACCGAGTTTCGATCCCAGGACTTCTCACATTTGAAGCGAGAGACATAACCACTAGACCATGGAATCGCTTCACAAATTGTGAAGTATATGCAGAAGTGAAGTCACATACATGTATATATTAATGTTTTCATGTTCGGTATTCTCAAAATTTTACACAATCCATGGTGATTGATTTATTTAGCCTTTATTAAACAGTTCTAATAGATGTAATAAGAACATAAAGTCCGCCGAGAACCTGTTTTATACGCAATAACTCTCCTCATGCCTCTGCGCTAAAAATAGCGACATGTAATACTATAAATACTAATAAAACAAACGGGGCGGGGCACTTTGAGAGGGGCGAGAGACGTCCTAGGGAGTTTTGATATAAAATTACATTGCATAAGCTCAAAATCTTCTTGAAATATCGCCCGGAAATAATAGTATAACACACAGACAGAATGTATAAATTTACGACCTTGAACTTTGACCTTTTGACCTCCAAATCAATAGGGGTCTTCACTAGGCTACAGGGAGTTGTTATATAAAAATTCATTGCAATAGCTCAAATGGTTCTAGAGATATCGTGTGGAAACGAAAGTGTTTTAACAGACAGAATTTGCTTATTTATGACCTTGACCTTTGACCTTTTCACCTCAAAATCAATAGGGGTCTTCTTTAGTTCATAGGGAGTTGCTATGCTAAATTTCATTGCAAAAGCTCAAAGGGTTCTCGAGATATCGTGTTGAAACGAAAGCGTTACAGACAGACAGAAAGACGGACGGACGGACGGACAAACCCAAATTAATACCCCCCACTTTTCAAGCGGGGGACAAAAACAATACCTTGTTTTGATAACTGCTTAAAGACTAGAATCTCACATTTTATTTTTTATTTCAATATTAATATAAAAATTTAAACATTTTAAAAGATTCCTTGAGATAATTGTACATACAATGTAAGTTAAATTCCCCCCTTTTCACCTATAATTCCGAATAATTCTATAGCTTAAACTAAAGCGAATGCTTTATTTTATATGCATGTATTTTATTCATAACCTTTATCTGCCCTTTTCTCCACGTTTAAAAAAAAAAGTTAATCAGGATAACTGGTTAAAATCTAAGAAATATTTATTATAGTTATAAAAATTCAGAAAATGAAGGCAAGACAAGGGCATTGAGTCATTTTTTTTTTGCAACTTGCAGTACCATGGTAGAATTAGATTTTGAATAGTTTGTACTTTCACCAAATTTTCTCCAGGATTCGGACAAAAACAATAGTTTTGTAGTCCTGTACTTACAGATTAGAAAAAAAAGAATATCGGAAAAGAATTAGCCACATACATGTAATGACAAAATACGTTATTTTATGACTTCATTGTTATGTTGCTGGTTCTTGTTGAGTAAGAAAACAGCTTTTGCGTGGACGATTTTACAATTTGCAGTTTAAGGTGATGAAAGCTATTCCGGAGTTATGAGTGTTAAATAAGATGTGTAATGTGAAATACTTTACCTCGCAAATATTCTACAATCAGTTGATAATGACATTGGGTATCAAAGGAGATAGAGCATTGTCTTTGCTTCGAGATAAATTTTTGAACTATGTTCTATTAAAATTCATTTAAAGTTGAAGTTAAACAAAGAATATTGCTTTGGTACTAAAGCGTGTTCTGGTTCAGGATCTTTAATGTTGACGTCACAAAAACAACTTGTTAAACATTTTTCAACTTGTTATTCTATCCTCAGCAAATTAAAACACTTTAATATGGGTAGTACAGTATTATGATATACATTTAATTTGTCTTTACCTTATGGTTTTACATTTCTTAACAGTCCAAACAAACAAAACAATAATGAAATATTGAATATGATCGATTTTAATACGAGCAAAAAACAATCTTCAGTTGGTTTAACTTCCTATAGAGATATATTATTTTTCAGGTATTACCTTACCTAGCACATAGAAAATAAGGCATTTTGAACTGTATCCTGACTCATATTAACTTGAATATTTGCATATCGTGAATAGGTTGCATGGCTGAAGAAATCCATTAATTTCCGTATTTTACGGCAATGATACTGAATTATTTAGAAGTGTAGTATTTCAAAACATTTAATTTTCTTTGGAAAAGCAACTCTGATACTCATGTATACATATATTTTATTAAATACCCCCAAAAAGGTTCAGGAACTCCTTGTTCGGGGTGGGGGGTGTTTTGGTGAAAAAAAACCCAGGTTACTTTAACCCATTACAGATTATCGCCTCAAAGGTTTGGATCAGCGTGTTGTAATCCAATCTTTATTTTAATGGCATTGTTTACTAAACAATACTTTTATCCAATTCAAAACTTCAAAATGATACTTCCACTTTATTTTTTACGTTTTCTTACCAATTGGTGTTTGAATTTAATTCATATTCATCACGTTAAGTGAGGTTTCGAGAAATGCTAAAAAATACCGATGTATTTATTTTTTTAATTCATTGATTACATGTGTCATGACTGTACCTTTACTTCAAGAAACTTTAGAGTTATTTAGATGGAGAAACTATTTCAACCTTTGCAGATTGCAAAAAAAGTTTGAAAACAGTTAAGTTATTGTTCCTGAATTACAAGGAAGACCTTGCAATATGTTGACCTTGAAAACAAAGCATTGGGGTTCTTAATTATGGCTCAAAAATAATATACACATATATATTTCAACAGAAATTTGAATAACGACAATAAAAACAAAACAATTTAAATACAGTTAGTTAGAAATAAAAATTGTTTATTGTTATTTATAAAAAACTATTACTAACCGACACCATAGGCAATGTGGTGTAGAAAAGCTAATATCAGAAAGCTGTATTGCATATTTGTAGTATATAACGGCAAGAAGACAGAAGTAAAAATACAGGGACAAATACAAAGATGAAAGTTGCCACCTTATATATGCCCTGTTAACTGCATTGGGAAGATTTTTCGGTATTATATTGAAAGTATTCTATTGACAAACGATTCACAATATTTATCTTTGTTTGTGGGGCTTAATATTGATGTAGGAATAATTATTATTTTTCTAAAATAGATAAATATTTTTATTAAAAACATTTACCGATGTTATATTTATTACACATTTTTTATGAATGCGCATTATTCTGAATGTTATTTACTATCTAATCCTTTGAATAAATAGTGTGTCATGAAATATGTGTACATTTAAAGCTGTGTCACACTGTCACGATTTTTGATACGATTCCACACGACTTACAAAAAAATCACCCTCTGTCAAAAAACGTAAAGCTAGCATGGCGATTGTCGGCGAGATTGAAAACTGGTTATTTTCTCCATATCTTTCATCCGTTACATTATTTCTAGATTCTTGAGAGATAACAAATTTTGGTTTAGGCAAATGATACTTAGTAGTGGTAACCGCCTCCCGCTGTACAGTTAAATCTAAACCGAGTATATATTAGGACCCTAGCTACTACACTCAATTACAGGAAGAGTGTCTTCGTCTTTAACGTAACTTAATCTAAATAAATCACATAAATATTGAATGAAATCTATTCCGGAGTTATGAATGTTAAAAATGATATGAAAAGTGATATATTTTACTTTGCAAATATTCTCCAACCAGTTGATATTGAAATGGGCATCAAGGGAGACAGAACATTGTGTATGATTTATAATTAACGTTTGGTTTATGTTAATTAAAGTGTGTCTGATTCAAGATCTTTCATGTTGACCTCGGAAAAACTTATTATTAGATATTTTCAAGTCGTAAATATACCATCAGTAAAATAAATCAAACACTTAGATATGGGTAGTACAATAATACGGCATGCATTTAACCTGTATTTACCGTATAATCAGGGTTCTCCATCATTTCAAATTTAACCTTGGCGCAAGAATTGTGCAAATACTGATATTCGCTGTCATTTCGCGACCTTATTGAAATCCCAAATTAAATTAAAAAACACATGTTACTTGTGTACCTATGAATCAATATTCAAATACTAATAGCACTAATTATTTTGCAAAATGTTTGATTGATTTAAGAAAGATAATGAGCAAAAATTACATTGATTAGAAATAGTGTAGAACAAAAATTAAATTATTTCCACAAAATATTTAATATGAAAAATACTCCACCCCCCTTACCAAACACACATAAGAACTAAATTATTCATTAGATATTTGCTGAAGAACTAAATAATTAGATATTTGCTGAAGAACTAAATAATTAGATATTTGCTGAAGAACTAAATAATTAGATATTTGCTGAAGAACTAAATAATTATTTACTGAAAGAATCTGAAAATAAGTATCAGTAATAACGGAGTTTGAGTATTTCACCCTAATTGAATAAACTATTATTTTTCAAAAGGTAAATATACATACACAGTGTTCATTAAAGATCGTCAGTGGAAATTCTGATGGGTCACATAAGACACATACGATGTTTTAACTCGCAGTGCAAGCGTAATGTTAGAGACATGGTTAACTGTAGAACTATTTTAGCATGAACTAATTGATATTTAGAAATTCCTTTGTAATTACCGTGAAGTGTAAAAAACCGGCTTCATGTGTCCAACGAGGTCTAAAAGATAATTGATTGTGCAAACCAAACAATGGGTCCTAAATAGAGTAAATTAACTGTTAACAGTTCTGCATAAGAAACTGAAAACGGTACATAATTTTAAGGTTAAGAAGTCTATATCAAAATATATAATTTATCGTACTGACAACGATGATCTTACTGTGGCGCTTATATTTTGAATGTGGCGGAACTATGTCGCTGATTTTTTAACTGAGGCGCTAAGGAATTTGACTTTGGTGGGGCCGCCACGTTTAACAGCCCATGAAGAACCCTGCCGTATCATTTGCATTCTTAACAGTCCAAGAAACAAAACAATAATGAAATCTTGAATAGAATTAATTTTAATACGAGCAGAGAAAATTTGAGTAACTGTTACACTCTCCTCAGTTATTTATACTTCCTCTAGAGAGATTTTATTTTCAGGTATTGGCTTACCTATCATATAAAAAATAAAAAGGCATTTTGAACTGTATCCTGATTCATTTTTATTTTAATATTTGCATATCTTGAAAAGGTTGCATGGCTGAAGTATTCTATTAATTTCCGTATTTTACGGCTATACAGGTGAATAACTTAGAAAATGAAGTATTTTAAAACAAATAATTTAAGAATTCATTTTCAGGGGTGGGGGGTAATTTGTTTGTATAAATGTAGGTGCCCTTCACCAGGCCCACTACAGATTATCGCCTAAAGCGTTTGAATCAGCGTGTTGTAATTCAATCTTTATGCTAATATTGCAATGTATACTAAACAATACTTGTATCCTATTCCAAACTGCATGACAAAATTACCACATTATTTTTTAAATGATATCACGTTTAGTGTGGTTTCGAGAAATGCTAAAACTTTTGCAGGTGTATTTATTGACAGAGGGTGAATTTTTACAGTGTGTCAAGATACGACTACGATGTCCGCTCAACAAAAAAAAAAGGTTCGCCGCCATTATTCGTGAGTCTCTGTTGATGGACTGACTATTAACCTTAAACAAAACCGCCACCCGATTCCACTACTAATTGTTCAAGGTGTTTGCTCTGCTTTCGATTTATATTGTTGGAGTGGATTTTATAGCTTTTTGATTTTGCTTTACCTTCATACCCCATTAAGAGAACCCTTCTCAAAAAGGTACCAATCCGAGGGTTAATTTGCTTTAGTAAACAATAGATAGCAAAGTAAGAATATCAAGCCGAAGGTAACTAAACCTGTACTCATGAGATTGGTATGTGGGCTTATTCAAAGCTATGTTTTCTGAAAATGAAAACAAAAACAAAATTTTTTTGTCATTAAGTATTTACCAAACAATGCATTTACTTCATCTAATAATTATTGGGTGCTTCCGAATATAATTTACTAATTTGCTGGCCAGTTGAATTGACTGACCGCAAAACACGAAAAGCGCTTTTCAAGAGTAATGACAACTTCCAGTTGAGTCACTTATAGAGGTGAAACCACATGTTAAAAAAAATCACATGCCATTCTTTGTGAAACAATTCACGTGATAGTGCGCAAAAGAGGCATCGAATAATAAATGTGTTAAAGGAATTACTGCTTTCTTTTTTTTTTCAAATCTTGCTTTTTTGTAATTTAAAAGAAAAAAATTAGTTTTACAATAAGAAGTATTAAGTTTTAAGAATAAAATAATCCCTCAAACTGGACCTGACAAGATGTTAATTTTACAAGATGTACATTTAACTTAAACAGAACCCGATACTTTCTTATTTTCTTGCATAACTTGTGTTTATTGACCTTACAATGCAACATTTACAAGACATTATAGGATTTTGACAATATTGGTAAAGGAAAAAAATCCATTCAAATCACAAAACTTAGAAAATTAAGATTGTATAAGAAAAAATTTGAAAAAAGATTAAGTCCGTATTTTTGACCATCAAAAATCAAATTAACTACTCTATGCAATCTCTAAACTCGAACACTTATCTGATCTTTGAATTAATATTCCATTTGGCGTCAGCATTACACGTTTGTGTGTACTTTAATAAAGATTTTAATCACCTTTTTTCTTGAATAAAATTCATGATTTGATCCTCCATTTATGACCATCAATGACTATTGAGATGTGCCTTATGTCTATACTAATTTTGTGGTTTCAACGATTTGTTCATAATGTTTTTTTTTGTTTTTCTTTTTCAAAAGAAAAAAATAAGAAAAAAAAAATTTCTACTTACAAATTTAAATGTAATTGTTATTTTGTGTTGATCGTAATATAAATCAGATTCCCCTTGTTTCGCTCTATTTAGTGTAACATCATAATATCGCCTGGATTATTCATTTACTGATTTATTGTTTACCATATAGTACAGTTATTTTGCAACCATTATTTGTTTTTACCAAGTTTATTAGTTTTGTATTTACTGTTCGTGTTAATGAACATGATACATCATGCATAAAATCATGTCACTAGAATTCTTAGAAATATAATTTGAACAACCCTTTTTATTCAAAATGTTTTAAGAATTGGAATGAGGGGTTAATAAATTCAGTATTTATGGCATATCCAACATTTTATTGACAATGAAAAAAAGGTTCAACTTAAGAAAAATGAAAAAAAACAAACCAAGGGTCATTCCCATAGCGTATAATGTGATCTTTTTTCACAAGATTTACATTTCCTCTCGTTCCGCTACCACTATATTCAGTTTCACTTACATTTCTATTGCTTCCTTTTTTGCTATGTTTGCGATGTTTTATTTGATGACTCATTGGTGACGTACTTGACATATCTGTACAAAAAGCCACTCTAATTAACTCTCACTGGACAGCTTGTCCCACGTTCAGCACAGCAAGTCAGGGCTGTTAATAAGTTGTTGCCAATTTTGGGTAAAATATGAAGATAATGAACAGTAAGCAAGCCCAAAGTTCCTATATGTAATTCAAATTGGGAGCAGAGGAAACGTGGGCTTCTAAACACATCATAGGTGGGATCAGTTGTCATTGATGACTAAGTATCTTCAGTCTACCTTTCACGACCGCTATGCATTGCTCGTCATCCTTATATTCGCTGAAAGTCTATGGATACGGTACATCTTGTCTCTAAAGTTGCACTGTAAAAAATGCGCTTAGAAAATAAACACTTCCATTACGTGTTTTGACCTAAACATGTATAAGATTGTGTTTAACGGCTAAACACTTAGGTCTAAACGTGTGTTAGATTGTGTTTAATGGCTAAACACTTAGGTCTAAACGTGTGTTATATCTAAATGATGTTAAGATTTAACACATGTTTAGATATAAATGTTTAGAAATTGAACACTTTTCTGTGAAGTACAGAGTTATCTTCCCGGAAATGACGCATATATATTCGAATGATAAATAGAGCGGTTATCGAAACAAAGGAAATCCCAGTGTTAGCTAAAGAAGATGGATTAAAGGAAGTGAATGCTAATCAAAGTGATAACCATGAAGAGATTGTGAAATGCATTTAAACTGCAACATTACTGCGATACAAGGTATGTTAACTATTATTTTTATTTTACATAAATTGACCAAGATGGGCTACGTAAATAGACATGCGTTTGCACATGTAGTTGTAGATCAAGATTACCTTTGGTTATATATTGCATTCCTGAAATCTAGAAAGGAGTACATTATATATTAGAATATCAATAATATCTATAACAGTATCAATACTAAATAGTGGTTATATAGACGAGGTTCAATGAAAGTAAAACAATAATAGCTATCAAACATGTAAACAAAAAAGGTAATACAAATCCAGCCAGTGAGGAGCATATTTTGATAAATTTTGAATTTCTTTCTTACAGGATATGGTCCACATCGAACTTGAAAGCAGAAATACACGTATCAGAGAAACTGACTCTCCAAGTCCACACTTCTTACTTTCTAGGGGAAACTGAGTTTTGTGAAGTCTGCTGTTCGTTATAGCTTTGAACAACCTAAAATATTCTCAAATAATAACAAGTGGATTACCTACTGACGGTCACAGATGAAAACAAATTATGCGTGTGTTGCTCAGTGAAAAATTGCTGGAAGTTAAACTTGATACAGACATGAGGAATAACTGCTTGCTAATCTGGTTAGAATTAAAACCAGCGTGTAAAAATATAATGTATATTTAATTTAAAATTCTTTATAAAAAATCCATGCTTGAATGTTCATTGAATAAAATTTAAAATGTAAACAATTGTTATTTTTTCAGTTTTCTTGCAGGAAGACAACGAAAACATCCAAGTGTTTAATTTGTAAACATGTATCATAACATGTTTTGTAAAGTGTTTAAAGTCTAAACATGTAAGTGTTTTGGCTCTAAACACTTTCCGTTACACGTAATGAAATTCAATGTGTTTAGAATTTCAACGCATCCCAAAAAGTGTGACAAGAAAGTGCTTAGGAAAGTGTCTATCATCTAAACACATTTTTTACAGTGTGGAAGTAATTCAAACAAACCATATTACAAAGTTTTAATAATTGGAACATAGAACTAGTTCGGCTTGTTGGATAATCATTGGTCCAAATCTACAGAATGGCGTGTCGTGTAAATTGAAAAGCTAATTTTAAGAAAGTACTAAGATAAAATGTAATTTCTAAATATGGTAAAATCGACTTAATATACTTTTGACTCATGCTGTCAACATTTAATAAGATTTAAGACAAATTGACCTTGAAAATTTATCTGGTTTATAAATATTATTTTGCAAAAGAAAGTTTTCCTTTTAAAAAGTAAGGTGCACACTTCAACAATTGCTATTTCTTTTCGTTCAATGCAAAAAGAAGATAAATAGACTGTAGAGTTATTTAACATATTAAAAAAAACCCCACAATTTACAAACTGCAGGTACATGTATACAGATGTCCATTTAAAATCATCATTTAATTCTTGGTGGAGATATCAAATTAGATTTCATGTGAATAAACTTTATCATCTTTATTAGTTGTTTTTGATTTAAACACCGAATACATGTTCATGTTGTGTTTCATTTTGTTAACAAAATTAGGTATCGTCATTTTCTTCTCGTCTTATAGAAAAGTTCAAGGATTTTTTGCCTGTTTTTCATCTATTGGATAACACAAATGTGTTTGAAAGGCAAACAGAACAATGCTATTCATGAAATCTTCACAAGCAAAACAATTTTCCAATATGTGATAGGTCTTGTACGTTGTAAATATTTATATTCTCCTTAAAAATGCAGTTCACGTTATGGTTGGTATGATGTTTATATAGTTCAGTTGATTTGTTGTTTATTTTTTTGTTTTTATCAAAGTTAATCGTTTCCAATTGAATTAAGGTCTTCCGTCTTCAGCGGAAGACCTTCTTGTTATTCTTAGGTTTCTTTTCCACTATTTTTATTATTTTTATTGTTTTTTTTCTTACCGATTTTGTGTACACGATTTCTCAGAAACGGCTAGCTCGATTTTCATGAAACTTTCAGGACTGATAAAGCATCAAACAAAGCTGATATATAATTTTTTGTTTTGATGACGTCACTTCCGGTCAAAACAGGACGGAAAACCTACTCGTTGCTTTGCAACGAGCTTTGCTCTAGTTGTTTTTATTTTCATTTGTTTTTTAAAATACTTTCTGCCGTTTGGTTTTGTGTCTTTTTAAATGAGCGATTTTGAGGTTTTTCCTCTTTACAAATTATAGTGTCATGCATCTGCCACAACCTATTACATATTTTCCAAGGCGTGTGAAATCGAGCACATACATGAAAATGTGTGAAGCTGGACACATATGCAAACACACTAACATATACCACAGACAAAAAACATAATCTAAACTAAGTCAAGCACAGACAGGTTCACTGGGTGAAGCTGGACTCATACATGATCTCAAGCATTTTGCAAACTGCATCCTCATATATATTCTAATAGATTTTTCACCATTTTTTGTGTTTGTGAATATGTAAAATGCATAATTTTGCATTACAAGTTGAAGATGTTATTAGCCTGTATATAAGCGCAAATCAAATAGCCTTCTATGTAATTTTTTTTCACATTTTTAATTCAATTTAAACTGCAAAGTTTATTTTATATATGTACATGCACCATAAAGAATAAATAATATTGTACCGGTATTATATTTTAAAGTGAAATGGGACCTCCATTTCATAAGCAGAAATGTGAAATTTATACTTATCATCTGTATTTTTTTTTTTATTTTGTCTCACATGTAACTGAATGTTTAAAGGAAAACAAAAGTCAAAGATAGCTCAATATAATGTTTATATTCAAGGTTATAATTGGATATTGTTTGTGCTGTGTATCTGACTCATCATATGATGAGAAGCCAAAATACAGAATATTTTAGATCATTTTTGTTTGGAAAATGAAAATTATCAATAATTATGCCAATTTTTCCCATTGTTATATTATTAATTAATATATCATTAATATCAATGTACATATGAAAATCTATGCCATCCAATCCAGAGAGTTGTAGGCAATCCTGGTGCAGATAATATTTTTTCCCGTGTTTCGTAGTAGAGCGGGAACACATTGTATGAGAGGAACGTATATTAATGGTTTAGGTTGTATATGTGGGCGTGGCCAAAGGAAGGCCAATGAGAAATGAGTATTCAGTAAGGTGTTCAAATCATTCTAAGCCAGTGCTCTTCAATACACACACATTTTTTTTGCTTTATATATATATATATCATATTTGTATAAATATACTGGTAATGGAAATAACAAAACTATTGAAATGTATTTTAATTTGGATTTTTTCATACATGCAAATATTATAGGGTGTTCGTGCATTTTTAACTATTGCACTGAATACACGTCCGGCATTCTCCCTTGAAACATTATTTACATAGCAACGGACACAGGTTTTCCATAGTTAACCATCTATGGTTTTTGCCTGGGTGGTTTTTAATGTCTGTTATAGGGGTATAATTTATTACAAGTAATAAAATATTTTACAAATGCATTCCAGTGCTTTATTGTTTCACATTCAAGGTATTGTATGTTAAAAATGTATCAAAATAAACGCCAGCTGCTCCAACTAAGCTAACCTGGCTTACAGCATAGTTTTATATCATTTGAGGTGTAGTCTGTCAAATAATGATGAGTCGAGTGTTTGATTCTGTAGATGACCATTTCTAATACTAATTTCAACTGGAAATGGATACAAGATAATTTAAAAAAATATCTTTGACATTTGTCTTAAAATTCTGGGTACTGACTAGATTAGATTCTTTAAACTAACTGTGAAAAAAGTATAAGTCAGCATTTAAATAAGACTTTTATAAAATATGTATATTTAATGAACTTTAATATGGCATTAAAGGTGAAAGGTTATGTTTAATTATCTTTTCGTGTAAGTAAAGGTTACCTTTCGACCTTTACTTTTTGTAAAGTTAATACAAATATGACCTTGCTTTTTGGAGCACCTTTAATGACATTTACTTCGCAAGTAAAGTTTTGTAAAGGTGTTTTTTTCAAGCAGTGCTATCATGAACAAGACGTACGTGTAACTTATTCCGTACTATGAACAAAGGATAGAAATTGACCGGTATCTATAATTACTAAAAGGACATTTTTGCGTAATGAGTGATTTCAATTGTTGAAGTCTATCTTGCCCTAAACTAGTTGTGTTTCAAAAACTATAACAATGATATATCCAGAAATATTGATTCATCTTTTCTGTTTGTATACATCTAACCGTCTTCTTGAAAGATTTCGAACAATAATATTATTGCTTCCGAAGTCAAAAGCTATATCATGTGTCTTATGTTCTTTTCATCAGCTGATTGAAGCCATTTCCTTCCTTGATAACCTTGGGACCGTTCAGTACTTTGATACAGACTTCCTAAGAGATAAGGTGGTCGTTGACCCACAGTGGATTGTCAAGGTCATGGCCTGTGTGGTATCAGTCAGAGCCTCTGCTATACAGGTACTGTAAATATAAAAGATACATATATTAGAAGAAAAGTAGTTTTAATTTCCGTTGTTCATATTTCAATTTTCACTCCAATGGAGGTGTAGAGGATATAGTAACGCGCATTTGTGCGTGTTAATATGATTGTATGTCAGGATGTCCTGCCCTAAAAGGAGATGACGTGACCTAATGCCATTTATTTCCATCGGAGGTTATACCGAATCCTGCCATAATTTACACATACCCTTAACTCTTTGTATGGGGGTGCTCTGCAGTCCTCTTGTTTATATTTCTTCATCGAGGTCGATTATACTGGTACATTCAACTATTTTTTTTACTTTGAATATGCCTTCAAAAAAATGATGGTCGCTTTGAGCATTCTCAACTAGATGTTGTGTGGGATAATTATGATGCTGAACTTCGACCTTGGTTGCTCAGTCTAACAGAGGAATTTGACCTGACCTTTCCTCTCCCCGGTCAACCTCTTAATATAGTACCATGTCTTCTTCCAATGGAGCCACTGGAAAAGGTATCATTTTTAGTTACGAGGAATATTATTGAAGAACTGAAATTGTGTAGAACTTCTGCATGCGCAAACACAGTACCGTCCAGTCAGAAATTAAACTAGTGTGATTTGTTCAATTCATTTCATCCTTACCCGAAATCAAGGATCACCATTATATGAAAAGGCCCAACAATTACACTTGTATCTCATTTTTTGGATACATATTTAAATCATCAAATATAATCGTAATTTTCTTAAATAAAGATATAGGTAAAATATAAACGTATCCTTTTATTGCTTCTACCCAGGTGCTGCTTTTTTTTACCAGTGAATAAAATGTTTATATATTAATTCTTAGCCTCAAACGTCATTCTAAAGAAAAGTCTCTTTGCAGTTTCGTTGGCCTGATCTAGACCCACTTTCATCTGATGGCATCTGTGAAAATAAAATCATGTACAAATTTGTTTTTCTTCCTGGAGGCCTCTTCAACAGACTTCAGGTTATTTTAAAAAAATATATAGTGAGATATTTCACTATTTAAAATCCACCCTTTGAAAAATCTGTCTCTATACATTTGTTATTGAGTGTCACAATTAGATTATTCTACCTTAATCTGTAACAATTTATATAAATTATAGTTATGGAAAATTATATACTTAATTTACTTTTCCAATGAACTCCAAAAGATCGAATAAGAGTTTTTGAAAAAAAAAATTATTGAAAGTTAAATGAAAATTTCAGGTTCGCTTGTTTAATTTTTCCGACGGAAAGATGATCTGGAAAAAGGGCTCTTACTTACTAAAGAATCAACACTTGGCTCTGATCTAACAAAACAGGTAGGTAAGAAGACTGGATGTAATGATATATTTTATTTAAAAAAAAAAAATTAAATTTGCAGATTAAATAAGATTGTAAATTTTTTTTATATAGTTTTATGCAAAAGAAAGGAATCCTACTGAATATGCCATCTTTAATATTTAAAGTTGTTATTTTGCTTTTTTCAGATTTCATTTGACATATTTGCTAAAACATAAAACATCAGTTTGTGTATTGTGCCGAAATTGCTTTGCTTTTTTGACCACCAGTTCTTAAAATATTTTTTTCGCAGTGAGTGTCAGCTGACCGTAACCGTCCAAGGACCGCGTCCAGAGAACGTTTTATTCCTAATCCACGAAGTGTAGAAAGCCTCATCACGGAGTCGTATCATGAAGTGACCTATGATTATTACCTCCCTTGTCCTGACTGTATCGCTAAAGGGGTAATTTCTAAGACAAGAATAAATAATAAGCAAGATCTATGGATAAAAAATATAAATATACTTTGACCCATGAGTCTATTCATGGAGTGAGAATCGTGTTGCTTACGCTCATATGTTGCAAGAAAATAAGGCTTTTAATGTTGAGAAGGAATGTGGTATTATTTTTTCAGTCTGATAGCTTCAGAAAACCGTACCTCTTCAAGGCATCCGTTATCAAGAAAGAAAAGAATATGAATGCTCCTTTTCTGCAGTGCACAGAGAATTTCCATACCGTAGCTATGACACAGCTATTGGGTATGTTGAGAAAGAATTGTTCTAAGGATTTGATTCCATGAAAAAAAGAATAACTAATTGTTCATTTAAGACAATAGTCTTTTTTCTGGAAAGATCTAGTCTATAATATTTTAAGGATGTTGCAATGTAAAACTTTTGTTTCACCAATGAATGATGGGAAAAACCATCTCAATTAGTAATCCAAACAATATTTTTGGCGATATATTTCTTAAATTCAACATATTTAATCATTATTATATATTTTTTTGAAAATTAATTTGAAATGTTATTTTTTTTCAGCTATCATGCCAGACGATAGGAATTTAGATTTTGACATTCATCTTCAGAACAGTATCAGTGCCCTTCAGTCTATCAATTATGATATTGAATATGATGTTGCTGTTCTGTATTGTCAAGCAGATGTACCCCCAAAGGGCAAGAATGACCTCATCAACCCTAAGGAAGTAAAAAATGATTTACTTGCATGGAATTACAGTGTGTAAGTACATACTTTACATTTCTATTTTAGGCCAAAAAAAAAAATTAATCAATTGTTTCTCAGGCCAAAAAAATCAAAATTCAATGCGACAGGCAGGCTCTTTTTTTTTTTACAGGTTGACAGGTTTTACACCTTTTTTTAAGCCTCTTGTTCAATAAAATGATAATATCTACAAATTCTTAATTTATGTTCTCTGAAATTAGTTATAATATTTATTCAGCTTTAAATAATGCTATTCCAATTAATTTTTATTTTAAAGCTAATTCATTCAATACTGTAATTTTTGAAGAAATATATTGTTTTTTTCTAATAAAAACGTATATCTTAGCATTTCTGAAAAGGGGAATAACTCGATTTTCTTTTTTAACTTGAAAAAAAGAAAATTGAGTTATTTCCCCTTTCAATATGTCAATAAAATTGATCATTGCGTTTTTGAACTGATGCGGCGGTGCCTGAGAAACTATTGATTAATTTATTTTGGGGCCTTACTGTTATTGTTGCACTGTACATGCCAATACAAAAACTTTTTCCCGATACTTGTTGCTTTAGACAAGTTTCACTACATATGACGCAATTGAAAATTGATGAAAAAAAAGAGAGATTCTTTGATTAATTTGGTCGTAAATATTTAACTCAGTGGCATATTCATCTTTCCTATGAACAAGTCTTTTTAAATGTTGATTTTCCCCCTAATTCTTGTATAATTTTCACTAAAAGGTACGAGGGTTGATCGAAAGGTAATTTCACTGTGTCCATGTCTTCAATATTTGGCGTCATATTATCAAATATAATGTATCAAAAGACACATTAAAATAAATTTGATCAAATATAAAAATTTTATTTAATAAGGTTTAATTGAATTAATTTTATAGACGTTTAAAACGGTAAATTAAACATAAGGGGTGTCGCTGCGTCACAACTAAACGTCACGTTTTTAAGTTTATACTGCTAAAATGAAAAAAAAGATGAACATATTAAAAATCATCTAAAAAGCGTGAAATCGCCAAATATTTTAAAAGACAAAAATTTTTACATTTTCTAGTCTTTAGTTGGAAATAAAATGACGCCATTGCTCTTTGATCATAACATTAATGTTTTAAACTGATGTATTGAGCAAAGGAAATGCCAAAATTGGGGAAAAAAAACTGATACAGCTAGTTGTAATGCGTTTTTGGTTCAAAATGGGGAAATCGCCAGTAGAGACAGTTACAAGGATTAATCAGACACAGAGAAGAAAAAATGGAAATAAGAGACGTGTTTATAGATGGTTTAAGCGATTTTTGGCGGGTCGTGGGTCATTGAATGATCAGCAGAGGACCATGAGGATATGAAAACAAAAAAAATGGAGGTCGGGCGGAAACGCTCAACTGTGTATGGCGTTGTCAAAAAAGAGACGTGTTACAGTTAGAGCGATATGAAAAACTCCTGTTCAAAGAACTTTGACCGGACTAAATTATATATACTAGTAGAGTGAGTGTAATATGGGTGCCAATAACTCTGTTAAAAAGTGAAATATGTAAATGTGTTCGTGAATCTAAAATATTTTTAATTAAACAAGGGGGGACGTTTAAGTGTATGACGGCGCGCATCCGTCATATGTTTTGGTGGGCGACTAGCATTA
Source organism: Saccostrea glomerata (assembly GCA_003671525.1). Lineage (NCBI taxonomy): Eukaryota > Metazoa > Mollusca > Bivalvia > Ostreida > Ostreidae > Saccostrea > Saccostrea glomerata. Next base: position 5,152 of record PRKT01000572.1, on the reverse strand, counting down.
TTGCACTTTGTATATAATTCTATATCTTGAAAAGTATGAATCATTTTAATTTGAATTTTTCAGGACTGATTTGTAATTGATATATTTTCGATCATGTATTATAATGTTAATATACGTCAACTAGTAGCAATTTTATCGAAAATGTGACATTTCTTTTGATCAACCCTCGTATTTGTAATTTCGTGATATTATATCTTTTGAAATATCTAATGAAACTTGTAGATGGATGCCTGAAAGTGTTACCCCAGACAGAGTCAGTGAGATGACCCTACAGCTAAAGAATTCAAAGGTATTGTACTTAGTGCAACATATATAGGCTATTGCGCGTATAAAGGTATAAATCATTTCTAAGGAGAGTGTAGTGTATGGTACATGAAAAATTAACATCCGCTTTAAACGACTTTATGATTTTTTTTTATTTAGGCTGTGTATAGTTTTATAAACAAGATACGATAAAAGTTGCGAGGCCATTCACGCCCTTTAACGTATTTATTGTATCTATTATCATATTTTTGTGATGGATTTCAGGTTGTCGTCTGTTGTATGTCTGACCAATTTGAGAAAGACGAAACCTGCCATAACATGTTCTTGTACATCACAAATCAGCTCAGGAAGAAGATACTTGTTGTGGTGGTACGGCCCAGCATGGCTTGGCAAGAAACGGATCTAGGAATGAAAATTGGGGATGCAGTAAGTCTCTTTAATGAAGCAGCTAAATATTTCCAATAATTTTTTTTAAACGGCAATTTATAAGGATAGACATTCGGGGATGTAAAATAATTCTTTTTATTCTTAATGTATATAAACTATTACACTGAATATTTGTAACATTTAATCTTTATTTCTGATCAGTTTTAACATTAAATTCAGTATAAAGCGATTCAAATTAATAATTGCATATCACTTCCGACAAAATTAAGCAGGCAAGAAACCAAAATTGGACAAAATATGAAAACTGCCAAAAGGGTCGTTTTTTTGACTACAATATATGCCTGATTTTCCATAGCATTTACATACCTCAATCAGAAAAATACAATTAATTCCAAAGCAGACGCCGTTGAGCAAAAGCAGTATCAGTAATTGATCACATTTTGTGAAAACTGTACCGTCCCATAACTGTACATGTATATGTATTTGGTTTTACAGTTTGTGTGCATGATACGTAGTCCATATAGATATAAATCAAAGATTGTCGATCTACAGAGCAGGGAACTCCAAGGAAGCCAAGGACGGCGAAAGAGCGCAGAAAGGTTTGGTCATTGTCTATGGTCTAATCCACACTTTGCAAAAGTTGTGTTCCTTTGTGGGGGCAAGCTAAAGGTCAAAAAAGAAAGAAATGACATTTCATATTATGTTCCCACACATTTGGGCGTGCTCCAGTTACGCCAGTGCGCTTCTTTATTTTTTTTTCGATATTCTGGGGCAATCGATGTGCAAGATGCACAGATGTTTTTTTCCTGTAAAATAACGAAGTTACAAACAAGAAAACTACAAAGACTACTATGAGGATTCTATTGGTTTATCCCAAAAGACGGCGACCAAGAGACATAGTTTTTGGAAAGTGTGGATTCAACTATAGAAATTGAGATATGAATTTAAAAGATATCCAAGTTGTACTATAATATTACCTTTCTAAAGGTAGTTAATCGTTAAAACCCGCGCTTTATCAACATATATAAAGTACATTCATTTTGTACCTAATTGAATACATGTAGGCCGTGATTTTGGATGACGAAGATGAAGACTGGCAGGCAGAGGAATTCTGTGTCAAGGTCATATGTGAACATGAAGAGGTAGGTTGAAGAACCACATATTGCAAGTACTTGTTTTGGTTAGGTCATATTTTCATGTTTTGAGGCAAAATTATTTGCTCATGCATATTTATGGAAATATGATTTCTTGAATAATGATTTCTTTTATATTTTATATATAATTCTTATATTACGTGAAAAATAAGACTAATTGGGTCTTTTCTTGCAACAAAAATGAATTGATATAATTCAAAAAAGGAAATTACCGCCTATGCAATTTTACAATATCACGGTTTATATCTCTTTAATATTGATTTGTTAACTCTTTACAACCTACTGAACTGTTATGCAACATTCACTTAATGTTCACGTCATAAAAATAGAAATTTACCATTTCCCCGCAAGCACCTTATAGTGTGGTACACGTTTCTCTAAAGTTTAGCGAAAATAGTATTATGACGTAATATTTTAATACAAATATAACTTTTCTTATTTTATGAGATTTGTGCAAGTATTAAATAAAAGGAAATTGACATTGAATTAAAGATTAAATGAACTTTTTAATGTGCGTGAAAATGCATGAGTGCGGGGAAACGGTATATGCGTGATTTTGAGTTAGAAATAGGAAATGGTATATGCGTTAAAATGCGTGACTGCGGGGAAGGGGGTTAAACAATAGTTTTAAAAAGAAATGATAACATTTCTAATTTATTAACGAATATGTATTTACAGATAAAAAAATATAGTTACGGTTTTTTCAATAAATGCGAGAGTGTTTCGGTATATGCATATTAATAAATGTACATAGGATACCAACGCTTTAAAATTATTTGACATCAACATTCCGAGGAAAAATAGATTAGTGGAAAAATCTTATTTTTCAGAAAATTAAAATGGATTTGTAATAAATCTTAATCGTTATTTTCAATTTATTTCAGGGATGGCATGTATCGGAGAAATCACTGAACCTGAGTGCCAGGTCTTCAGAAGAGGTGTATCACGTGATCAGAGAGGCGGCCCCCTATCTCTCTGGGCTGTATGCTGTCCAGTCAATCTCAACTGTCTTAGAGGGAAGACAAGAGACTCCTTTTGTAGTTACATTGCCAAGGTTCCTAGCTTATCCTTGAAATAAAGTGATGACAAAATGACAATAAAAATGCACCCTCACAGTATAATCCCAAACCTTTCAGTCAATAAGTAAACTCTAAAGGTCATGGAACACTAGAGATTTTCCATTCCGTTATTTTTTCACTTGAATTTTAGTCACCCTTAAGTAAACTGAATGGAAGAGAGTAGTTTTTGCACATGACTCTTGATTGCTTGTTTTTTTAATGTACCCTTTCCAAGTTTATTAGATTCATGTAGATGTAAATGTTTGTTAAAAGAATCTGCTTCATATTTTACGGATTTAAAGGTTAAATTAAAAGAATGTTGACTTTAAACACAGTGAACTAATTATAACAAACTGATACTGATTTTTTTACAGAAAGGATTAGTTGAATCAAACTTTGGAAAGGCATATGAGGCCATTCACCATTTTGTTGCCGATCATGCAGGAAAGCGGGATCTTATGCAGAAACTTCATAGGTAGGCAGTCATCAGAGGTCGAGCAATTTATTTGATTATGCTTTGTGCGTTTCCTGCATTGCAATTTTACCTGTACTTTAAGTGAAGATTCCTCCCTAACATTTAAACCCCATTATTGCTCATTGTCTGAGAGTCCCTAATGAAGTTTTTAATTCAAAGCCATCTGAGAATTGTATCGTCTATATATGAATGAAAAATCCCTCTAAGTGGCCTTGAATGTTCAGTTATCCATTCAATTCTCCCCAAACTAAATTGTAAAGTTGAGACTGAGAGTTATGATTGCTACCTTATTAAAGGAAGAAAACGTATTCATTGTATTACAAAATCAGATGTTTATACATAAAGAAATGGTAAAAAATGTTTGTCTTAGAAATAAAAGAGTTGTAAATTCTTTTTAAAAGATTTTCTTTTATAAATTTTGATTTACATGTAATTTCCTGTATTGTAGATGTCATTTGCCAAGTGGAAAAAATACTATGGCTTTGTGATAACCATTCGAAAGGAAACCGTATCACAAAACTCTCCATTGGTGGAGGCAGCTCAAGGTCAACAGGACTGGTGACCTTGACCCGAGAGGACGATTTTCTAAAAGAACACATGAGGAAACACCCGACGGTTATAAAGACAGTGTAAGAGTTCCATACCTTTATTATTTTTTTTTTTTGACATAATTTTTTTTTAAGCAATCCAAAGGCCTGTGGAAAAGGCCACTATCCTGATTTTTTAACTATTTTACAGATATGTGATTAATGCACAGTGTGATCAGATTGTAAGTTGTCCTCACCAATATCAGTGAGAGAGTTCAAATTCATCATGTACTGTGCAGCTCCAGATCTTATACATATGATTTTTCCATCTTTTAAACAATTAATATTAAACAATGAAAAATTCCAGGATTATCCAATAGTTTTACAACTTGTGTGAAATGTTATTCATGCTTGCTAGAAAATGTTGTCCAAATAATATTTTTTTTCAATAATCCTTCACCTTTGCAAAAACTTTTCACTTCAAATAATCAAGTTTACAATGATCAGACCTTAGTACCATTTTCATAATCTCCTCTTAATACATGTCTATTTCAACAAGGACTGATTTGGACTTAGTCAGAATGTTGTCCAAAGGCTTATTTTGCATAATTTGGTTTCAACGAGCTATACTGTGACACATACAACAACTGAGTAAGTCTACAAAATAGTCAAAATTGCTGTCAAGATATTTTACAGTAGTTTGAACTAGTATGAGGTAGTCTAGATATTAAACTGAATTACTGTTGTTGTTTTTTTTATATCAAGAGTAGCTAATCATCTATATTGGTATTTTGTGTCCAGTATCAGATATCCGCAGATAACTCTTCAGGAATTCTGAAAGTTCTAATCATCATTTACTTTACACAAAATCTGTCACTTTTCATAATTTCCTATCTTTAGACTTTTATTTATGGAACTTGCATGTCTGAATAAACCCTTATTGCTTAACATTTAGTGTAATGCACTCTTACACAACTTTCAACTCTATTAATTAACTGATTGTCATTTGACAAACATATAGATGAGGCTATGTTTTATGATAAGCTGACTATATTTTCATTATTGGTTGAAATGCAACATCAGTTATCCACTTTCTAGTGGCTTTCAAATTCTTCTAGTACAACATATTTCTACTATGCTGACAGTCATGATTGTACTGACCAAAATATTAGTTAAGGAAAATTGGCCAAGGTTTACTACCATCCTGTCATCACTAATAAGGCTATCTAAATGTAATTCCCTGGTTCTCAGGCCTATTTTCTCCAAAACAGATGCGGGAGGGCGGCA